>PVKZ01000588.1:0-30000 GCA_004027375.1 Macroglossus sobrinus
AAGAAAGAAAGAAAGAAAGAAAGAAAGAAAGAAAGAAAGAAAGAAAGAAAGAAAGAAAGAAAGAAAGAAAAGAAAAAAGAAAAGAAAAAAGAAAAAAGAAAAAGAGAAGAGAAAAGAAAAGAAAAGAGAAAGAAAAGAAAAGAAAGGTAAGATGGTAAGATATGATGCTTCAGAGGCACAAAATCACGTATCAGGAGAGTCAAAAGGGCTGCAGCAACAGATATTTCTTTCCCCAAAAGGTCCAACCTAATATTTCTAACAGGGCCTTGAACTACTGTGGGATGACTCCATTTTTAGCTAATGTAGAGATAGCTGAAACTATCTCTACATTGCACTCTAAACTCAAGCAATGCAAATATTAACCAGGTATTAAAGGAGCACTCATTTTAAAGGAATCTAAGCTAAAATAAATGACAGACATGGACTTAGAGCCAGACTAGGTCTGTGATGGCTCTGCCATGCTCCCCCTCATGACTCTGATCTTGCCTCTATTTACTCATTTGTAACAAAGGGGTGATAATACTACCTATCTCATAATGTTGCTGGAACTTTATACATTCATGCTGTTTTATATTATTTTAATTTATTCTATAAATCTGATTCTATTTCTTATGCATTGTTTCACTCAAAATCAACTTGGGTTGTTTCATGTACATCTACTTCATTGCTTCTCATGGTCACATCGAGAACATTTGGCCTATCTCCTTCCCAAATGACAGAGTTCTAGAGTGTCTAACCTGCTCCCAAAACCATGTTCCTTTCACATTTACTTACATTTCTTTCAATCAACTCACATAACATAAATTTGCTTTAAAGGACAGTTATATTTGTTCTAATATAGATTAAATATACATATAACTATTAAAATTGTCAGGCAGCTATGTCCATGTGACCCCTGGGCTTCCTTGTATGTATCTAACTCACTGCTCTCCACACTGGACACTGGCTGAAAGGCTGGGATTAATGAGCTCACGTTATCAGTCTAGTTTTCTTTCTCTAATGTTCCCTGTAATCTGCAGTTCCTTCTGCCTCCCTTCAGACAAGCAAGGTGCTGTGAGAGAACCAAGTGAAGCCTTGGAGCACCACCCTCCAGCCTCAGGGAAAACATTGTAATGCCAGGCCTGTTCCCGTGGGGTTTTGTCTACAAGGAGCTGCAGATGGCCCAATGTCCACCTCAGGGCCCCTGCCTGCCTGACTGCTCCGGAGCAGTCAGTTGGCCTGATCAGGGCAGGAGTCTTCACTGCTGACAGGAGACAGAGAAAATAAACAGGAACATTCCACAATCCACTGGTGACTGCCCTACAAACAAAAGACTCCTGGGATTCTGAGGAGGAAGAATTTCTTCTAAGTTACCTCCCTGCAATAGCCATGCTGATGGAAGAACTAAATTTTTATAACTTTCTCAATGTGACCATTAAGTGTTCCATCACACCCATGTTTTCTGGCTGATTGTACTAGCAATTATAGCTATAATAATAGCAACCAATCATAAAAAAGAAGAACTATGTGCCAGGCACTGGGCTAAAATGCTTTACATTTTCTCATTTGACCTTCCAAATAACTCCATTAGGTGGGTATTGTAATCCCCATTCTACAGATAAGGAAACAAGGGCTTTGGGATCCTAAGTAAATTGTGCAAGATTATTAAGCTATTAAACGACTAGGACAGGATTTGAGCTGAGTTCTGTATTAGAACAAGTGCCTGTTTACACCACTCTGGTTGTATAAGATGCATAATTACATATGCAAATAAAAATAAAATACCATTTGAAAAATATTCAATATGTCCCTGACACCGGGCTAATGCTGTACCCACTTTTTTTACTTGACCCTCATACCAGTTCTGAGGTCAGTTGTGTGACTGTCTCCAATTTAGAAAGGAAAATGGAGCCAGCCTCAAAACCAGCCCTACCTTAGAGTATCCTAAGAGTCATGATCCCTGCCATCTTTTAGCATGTCCATTTCATAGATGGGGAAACATGTTTAGAGAGGTTATAGTCTCACAGTCAGTAAATAATGGCTAACCCCAGGTGTGCATGCTCCAAAGTCCATACTACCTACTAAAAATGAAATGAAATAGTTTTCAGAGAGCCAACTAATGATTAAGTGCATCAAAACTCTACAAGCAAAACAAATTGTGTGGGCCAAGGCCCTATGCGCCCCCTTCAATAACAGAATGCAATTCCCAAGGCTGGCCTTCAACTGCTGGAGCCACTGAGACAAAGGGAGCTTTCTTCCAGAAGCCACTGCTGAAAGTAAGCAAATCATATGTTGTTTCCTTAAAAGAGGTGAGACCCAATGTGAGACAAGCTTGGAGAATTAATGAATGACTCTCTCTTGGGCTGGCCCCCTAGAAGGTGCCCCACCCATTTATTGTCCTCAAAATAAGACAATCCATATTGATCTATCCACTAAATGTAGCTGAAAATTAAAAAGCAGGGCTCTTTGCTTCTGCAGAGAACAGACCTCATGGTATTTCCCAAAACAATAGAGGCTACAGTGACTACAGCCCCCTCCTTCCTAAGAATCTGTTCTCTTTAACCACCAGTGTGCACCCAGCTGGAGAAGAGACTGGCAACAAAGGAGCCAAACCTCACACTGTGATTTGGAGGAGCCACCTCAAAGCACTGCTTTCGATTAGAGTGGTCAAAATATGTTTTTGATGGAAGGGGTGGGTGAGCAGAGTAAAGTGGGGAATATGGTAGCATTGCCCTTGGAACAATGGGAAAGGGAGCTAGCCAGTGAGCTGTGCAGAGACAGAAATGCCAAATTGTCCTGCAGCTTCTTGCATCCTTAACATGACACCAAGCTCACCAAGTGAACACCTACTACTGCCCGCACCTCACCCCCCCACACACACACACTCTGCCCCAGTCAGGTATGCAAGATGCTGGGATTAACACAGCAAAATGGACCCAACTACTATCCTGGTGAGTGAAGAGGAAGGCATTAAAGAACCAAACAAATTGGACCCCCTTTATCCCAATGCACCAGGATCCTGGGCACTCTCCTTACCTCCCAGACCTCACAGTGGCCCCCTTGTCTTGCTCTCTCCATTCAAACCCCACTCTTTCAACCTGCTCCACCATCTGCTCCCTCTCCGGCTTCAAACATGCTGTTTGAACTTCTGCCTGCGACCCTTTCTTTGCCATCTTCTGGGTTCTGGGATATGTTCCTCATCACTCCTCAGTGGGGAGTGGGGACCACCTGAGCATCCAGGGCTTCCCATCTCTAAGCCTTCCCCATTCCCCTAACTTCTGACTTAGTATCTGCCTCCTCCAATAGGCCATAAACTCCATATGGGGAGGTAGCCTGCATTTCTTCCTTGTAGCTGACAGTCTAATTCTGACAGTGGCCAACCCTGAAGTCTTAGGCTATCAATTTCATGGGACACAGCTCACAGTTCACAAAGTGGATAGGATGGTAAAGGCAGCTGTGGCCAAGGATAGACAGAGCAGGCAGGCTAAGCATTGACACACACAGACACACCTTATAGTGATAAACTTCCAGATGGTTCCAATATGCAGCGAAGTATGAGAACCAATGACCTAGTTCCTTTTTACATGGAGTATGATTCCTTGACCGGAAGCATCTCAGCTTCACCCACAAGCTCCTTGAAAATGCAGACTCTCAGACTACTGAAATGGAATCTTCATTTTAACATTCCTGGGCTATTCTGATGAACTTTATATTCTGAAAAGTGCTAAGATGATACACCTCAAGTGCATAGCCACGTTCCTGGCTCCTAGAAGCCACTGTTTACGGGATCTTATTAAAAACCTGAGGAGAGGCACTACAGCAAAAGGGCTGAGGGAAGAATGCTCAGGTTTGAATCTCAGCTACCTAATACCAGTAATAAGAAACTGGGCCTCAGTTGCTTCACTTATAACATGAGTTAATAACTGGTATGGGGGTTGCAAGTATTAACTCAGATAACACATGAAGAGTGCTTAATACATGCTTGTCAGAGTCAGCGCTACAATGCCATGCTGATTACAGCTATAATGATCCAGGCTCTTCATATGATAGCATTGGGTTGATTAAATGTCAGGGCTGAAAGGAACTCTCCTTAAGTTACTATGGTATTTTCAACGAATGATGCTGGGACAATCGATATCCACATGCAAAGAATAAAGCTGGAACCTTACTTCACACCATATATAAATATTAGTTCAAAATGGAGCAAAGACCTAAATGTAAGAGCTAAAACTATAAAGTTCTTAGAAAAGAACATAGGCACAAATCTTCATGACCTTGAATTAGGCAATGATTTCTTAGATATGACATCAAAAGTACAAGCAACAAGAATGGAAAACAGATAAATAGGACTTTGTCAAAATTGAAATTTTTGTTCTACAAAAGATATCATCAAGGACATAGAAAGACAATCCATAGCATGGGAGAAAATATTTGCAAATCATTTATCTTATAAGGGACTAGGATCTAGAGTATACAAAGAATTTTTACAACTCAATTATAACACAAATAACACAATTTAAAAATGGGCAAAGGATCTGAATAAGCATTTTTCCAAGTAAGATACACAAATGGCCAATAAGCACATGAAAGGATGCTTAACATTATTAGCCATTAGGGAAACGCAGGTCAAAACCACAATGAGATACCACTTTACACTCTCTAGGATGACTATGATCAGAAAGACAATAATAACAAGTGTTGACAAAGATATGGAGAAGTCAGAACTCTCTTATATTGCTGGTGGAAATGTAAAATGGTATGGCCACTTTTAAATTACCACATCACCTGCCAATTCCATTCCTTTATATACCCAAGAGAAATGAAAACAAGTCCATGCAAAAACTTATACACAAATGTTCATAGCAGCATTAGTCATTACAGTTGATGGGGGTGATGGTTGTACAATTCTATGGATATACTAAAAAACACTGAATTGTACACTTTAAGTGACTGAACTCTATCATATATAAATTATGACTCACTAAAACTGTTAAAAAATCACAAAGGTAAATGGGTGCTGTGTTTTCAGGGGTAGGCTGTTGATTAGATAACTGTTCTTTAAATGCAAACAACTCAGTTAATAAGACAAGTTATACACATGACAAACATCAGAGAGGAAATGTGAGATTCTAATTTAAAATCATTGACTACGCAAATGTGAAATTTCAAAATATGTAAATGTACCACACAGTGATAAAAAGGAAGGATGTATGGGGCTAATTTCGTCCTGTTAATTCTGCTAAAATAACTCCTTTATTGTCCTGTTCCTGCCATGGTGAGCTTTTGATGTTGTTGTTGAAGGCTTAATGCTCTTTTACTTGAACAAAGTTTGATGAATTATTTTTTTTTTCTGTAAGGTGCCTGCACAGAGAGATAAGTGCCACATAATCAAATATAATCACTCTGAGCATTTTTCATCCCCTTCCTCTCATGAGAGATATTGTCTCAGTCATCATTCTCATAAGAAAGTGTGTGCTGGGGAAGGGGATTTGGAAGAAAGGTTATCACTATGATTTCAGTTTCCTGATTCTGTGAATGAGACCAGATTGGTAATTATTTACATAGATAATGTCTTCTCGGAGATGCAGAAAAATACACAACAAAACAAATTAGACTTCTTATGGGTAAGAGCCTAAAACAAGGACTAAAATCCTAAAATGTTAAAGAAGAAGAAATCTCAAAAACAGTCCTATGTGGTGTCTCTCAAAAAATAAAGAGAAATTCCATGCTCTCTTCTTTTCCTGTGTCCTATGAATGATCTTTTCTCCACCTCCAGCCAAGAAATGTTTTAAACCAGCTTCACAAGGTTGTAACATTTAAATGAGATAATATATGTAAAGCGTAGCACAGTGGCTTGGCAAATGAGAAGCATTCAACAATGTGATAATGATGAAGACAATGACAATTATGAAGACATTGACAATGACTCCAGCTTACTTTCTGCAGAGTGAATTATAAAAACTGTGAATATCCTGTTTATGGGCTTGCAAACTTCAAACATTCTGCCACTCAGCTGTGTTCCATAAAAGAGGTTGTGGCCCTGATCTGACTAATCCAGGGGTTGCAAACTCAATGCTTTTTGGGGCCAGAGGGGCAAAATAAATGACTAGGGAACAACACTGAAATCAGCAAACTAGGTATTTCACGCTGGTTCTTGCCATTTGGGAATGGGGCCTAGGGTGGCTATAGCTCTCAATTTTTCAAGCTTTAAATTGGAATATTTTTATATCACTTTATATTTTTATATGTGATTTTTTTTTTCATTTGTTTTTTTTCTCAAAGCCCACATGGATCCAGTAAAACCAGTCTATGGCCAGGACTGGCCTGAGGAGCACAGGTTTACAGCAATGATACAGATGCTTTATTCTGACTTCCCATTAGAAGCAATTCCTATAAGTATGAATTGCCGTGGGCTCCAAGCCGTGCTCATTTATGCCAAGTGAAGAGCGCTGAACACACTTCCCTAGAGTAAATCATCTCCACCACGTATGGCCTCAGAGGCCACCTCTGTTTCCTGATGAGAATCATTGTTCCCAGACCACAGCCACAGAGAACGCAATTACAGACTACCAGCAGAGCAAGGGAGGGCAGGCGCTGAGCTCTTTTGGAAAAGTCCTCATGGAGACAGGCTGCCCAGCGAATCAAGCCTCCTAACAGAGGCCACTGTGTAGCTGGACAAACAGCTGCCTGAGGCCTTGCCCCCTGCAAGCCTGGCCATGCTTCTGCCTGGGTCTGCTTCCATGGCCCCTTGTAGCTGGCACCCACCTGGTCATCTCTTAGTGAAAGCACTGAGGGCCAGGACCTTTGCCCTGCCTGAAATTCTTACAGAAACACCCATTGGAGGGAAGGAGTCTCTTCCTCACTGGCGAGTAGGTATACTGATAAACAACTCCCCACTGTGACCTAGAGGAGGGTCTACTTTCTGATGGCTGCCATAAGCTTCTTGGAGAATTTCCTCTCCACAAAGCCCATCAAACAGTGATGAGATGCTCTGGGATCACTGGGCACAAAATGAAGGATGTTTTCTACATATATTCCCAAAAATATAATTTTCCTCCCCAACAGATATGCAAAAAAAATCAATTAAAAAACACACAAGAAAAATGTCCACATTTGCCCCTGATGCTATAAAATATAATATGTCGTCTGTTCCAGCAGCCAGTACAGCGTGGGGGGTGCAATCAACAATATCCTAACTGATTTTTAACAAAGACTCTGATTACTCAAAAGGGCTGTCATCCTTCCACTGAATGCAGTGTAAATGAAATGCCAATGAATTCCTAACTACCTTTTTATTTTCCCTCATAACTTAATTTAGAAAACATAAATAATGTCCCTGTGTTTGCAGGACCAGCTGTTCCTTACCTCTATATAGAAAACTGAGCAAAGACCAAAATAAGACAACTGATGCCACCAACACATCCTTGCTTAAACATACTAACCATGCATTCAAAATATTTCTGAATACCTTTAATTTGTTACCAGAAATTACAGAATTACAGCCAGTGGTCTTTTATTTTTATTTTTATTTTTATTTATTATTATTATTATTATTATTATTATTATTATTATATTCTGTCATTTGGATCTATTGATGGTCACACCTCAGTGATTAACCATAATTTCCTCCCACCCATAAACCTTTTAATGATTTCTTTTGCCTCGCCCGAGTACAAATTAAGTGGCATTATTTTCTACTGGGTTGCCGTGCTGAAATAACCATGCAATATTCTGAAAAATCAGAACAGAAACCAGCACCTTGTTGCAATACTACTGTGATGAGCTCCCATTGCCCCTTCCAACCTATCCACTTAGGTTCAGACAGTGTCCTTCATATCTTCCGCCTTCGCTCTTCTACTTCTAGTGGGTGAAGCCATCAGAGCACCTCAGGGTGAGCCCAGCATCTCTGTGCAGGCTTCCTGATGGGGCATAATTACTACTTGGGTTAAAGGCAATGATCTGTACTATAATTTTGTACAAGATCTCGTGGCCGCAAGCCTCTCTTCTCTAGGCTGCTTGGTCTACTACGTCTGGCTTATGCATTATGGCCAAATTCAAAACTAGATTTTTTTTTTATGGAAAAGAAAAATAGGTAATGAAAATGGGAAATATGATTTTAAATGACATTTCACTTTGGATTCAAAAGCAATTTTTTCCCTCATCATTGTACAACATAAACCGAATCCAAATTTCATTTCTGAGGCAGAGGAGAAATAGATCATTTGGTGGGGAATAGTGGATGGGGCAGGCACAAACACACAAGAAATTCTTGGGACCCTATGTCCTGGTGACCAGATGGTCTTTCCAAGCATGGGGTGCTTATCCCACAACAGCATCATTGCCAGCATGGAAAATTCACTCACAGACTAAGTACCCTGCCTGGTCCTGGGGATAAATGGGAAAACACGACCATCATGGTCACTGCCCTCATGGCAATGGGGTTCCAGGACAGAGTCTGGCAATTTGCTAGTCAACATTGAGATTAACAGAATAAGTAAAAGTTCCTTTCAAAATGAGTATAAAGGGAGTAAGCAGTATATTGTCATAGACAATGCTAGCAGAGGTGGGGTAGGGCTCTAGATGACTGCCCTGACCAAGCTGGGACAACTTCAAACCCAGAAGCTGGGAAAGAGTTTGGCAAGTATCTTCTGCATCACTCCAAATTCTCCTTCATGATATCACTCTCAAAGTTATGGAAAGCCTCTTGAACCTGCTCATAGCATAGGTTTGGTCCATTTCTTGAAATGAGACAAATAAGCTTCTTATCACCTGCCACATAAAAAGAAACATCTGCCAAGCCTTGAGGCACACACCCTTGCTCTAGAGTCTGGCCTATGCATTATGACCAAAAGATCAGCCAGGCACAGAGAACACCAAGGAGTTCATGGTTATTTTGCTAAGTCATGTCCTCACAACACCAACTTCCTCCTCCTTACCCTGTGAAGGAATCAAGTTTTCCTTCATCACTTCTAACCAAATAGGAAGGAAGGAGGAAAAGAAAGAGGGAAGAAGGAAAGAAGGGAGGAACGAAAAATTCTTTATTTGTTTCCCTATATGAAAATCATTAACCTTTATTTCCGCTCTGAGTGGCTGGCCTGATGTCGGCCCATTTCAACTCCCCCATTCACCCCATTCTAGGAGCAGGTCCGCATGAGGAGGGACTGGGCTGAATCCCATGACTAGAGTCTAAGTAGGTGGCAGCTTGACTTGGGGCAGAAAATAGATGTCTCATTTATATGGAACAGACGGTGAAAGATTCTGGAAAGTCCATGAGGCTCACTGTTTCTCTGCAGTTAAGCTCAAATCCTTTTCTTTCCTCTTCATTATTCAGGAGTTCTCTGGTCAAAGGAAAAAGGTATGACCATGATCACTCTGACTTTAAAATATTCTGACTCCAAGATGACAGTCTGTGAGTCAGTCAACAAATGTTTAATGAGCACTTACTTTAGGTTCAGACTTTGTAATAGGTATTGGGGCTAGAGTAAGGACAAGCTTGGAGAAGGAAAAGAAATAGCAGAGTATAAATGGTGGGGAAGGATATAAAAAGGAAGTTTACTAAAGAAGAAAAAAAAAGAAAGGGGAGAGGAGAAGGAGTGGGAAAAGGGGAAGGAGTAAGGAAAAAGAGATGAGGAAGGGGAGGAAAAAGAAAGAAGGAAGAAGGAGGAGGAGGAGGAGGAGGAAGAGGAGGAGAAGGAAGAAGAAGAAGAGAAGGAGGAGGAAGAAGAAGAGAAGAAGGTCGAGAATAAATGATCTATGAACCTATAAAAAGATAGTTAACTTTCCCACATAGTCCCATAAGGAGAAGTAAAGTCAAATGACTCTGACCCTCTGTCTGGTGCCCCAACAATGAGCCAACTGGGAATGGAATCTTTTTCCAGTGACGGGGGCTATACCAATCTCAAATTCTCATGGGACTACTGACTTTCTCCCAAAGTAGGGGGGCCTGAAATACCCCAGTACCATAATCCTCAGGTGCTGAGCTACTCATGTTCCCAGACAACTCCTCCAAACAACTGGTACCCCAAACCTAGGCAGCTAGGTGATAAGTCAGTATGTCCACACACCCCTCACCCACCCACCAGGCTGTTCTTATGACACACTCCAGGAAGAAAGAGGGTAGGGTGTCCAAGGGTGTCCAAGTATGTGTCTAGTCCACGTACCTCTCTGTGGAATGATGGGTGGCCAGCATTGGGCCTTCTCTATGTAGTGGCACTGACACCACTGCTCTATGACATTGTGATTTGCTTCAAATCCTGAGTAGGGCGAGTGGACAGCCAGAAAAGACCCACCATGCCAAACAGTGAGTAATTAAAAAAATAAAGTAAAATCCTGTAAGACGGGCAGAGTAAAAAATTAACAATAGTCAAATGTCGAGAGGGAAGTGGTGAAATAGTGCCTCTCCAACCACACAGGTTGGAGCACAAGCAGGTGGATGCTACCTGGAGGACAAGCTGGTAAGTTGCCAAATGCCTTGATTTTTCTTCTAGGAATACGTCATAGTAAATAAATCAAATATATAAAAGTTTCTCTGTAGGAGAATTCATCATATTATTGCTTAGAATAGTGAAACCCTATAAATGACATCAGTGTTCATCAAGAAAGAATTGTTTGATTAGAACATCTAGAAAGAAGATATCATACAGTCATGCAAAAGAATAGAAATATATATTCATTATCAAAGATGTCCACAACATGTAAAATTAAAAAAAAAAAAGAAAAGTTGGTTACAAGAATAAGCCAATGTTTTAAAAGTTCACATATATATATATATACATATATATATACACACATACATACACACACATATCTTATACACATGCACACGCATATCTTATACACGCATATCTTATACACATGCACAAATAGAAAAAACCATTGAGAAGAATAGAAATTAAGATGTTCAAAAGCAAAAGGTATTAGAAAGTATTGTGCCTTTTACTACCTCTTGGTGCTTTGATGTCTACTTTCTCTTTTATCATTTCCTTCACATTTTTTCTTTCACAATAAGCACCTGCTGTGTAATCAGTAAAAAACAAAACAAAACAAAAAGCATAAGAAAGCAAACATGGTTAAGGTGAGTTACATAGAAAACAAAAAACTAAGTCTTCAATAAAGCTCTGAAAATGGAGAACTTTTAATCAAATATTTGGGAATGGGACTAAAATCCATGGGAGGTTTGGTGCAGTAGTTCTACCCACAGAAAATCCTTCCTACAGGTCATCTCCAGAATAAGCAGGAAAGCTAAGATACAGCTCACCAAGCCAACTCAACTACCAATACATGAGGCTAATGAACAAGAAAGAGTTTGAGGAGACAGATGAAATGACAGATACGAAATGTCCAGCGATTTTCCCTTCATCCCTTAGCAGGAATCTCATCTCCCTCAGGAGGCAGGCAAGTAGCTCACTCTCAATGCGGATGGGTGAGCAGCAATTCTGGGTCTCTCCGTGAGGCTCAAACTGATACAATCCAAAGTATATTATCAGAAACTCCAACTCCATTCGGAGTGAAATCTATGAAGACCACGCAGTTCCATGTGGTTTTATCCTCAACCATT
The DNA here is from genome assembly GCA_004027375.1 of Macroglossus sobrinus. Classification (NCBI taxonomy): domain Eukaryota; kingdom Metazoa; phylum Chordata; class Mammalia; order Chiroptera; family Pteropodidae; genus Macroglossus; species Macroglossus sobrinus. Next base: position 11,537 of record PVKZ01000588.1, read on the forward strand.
AACCAAGAATGGTTTGCTGACCCCATCAGAACTGGTGAATCTATATTATTGCTCTATTTTGTTTCTTCTGGTTTGAGGTTTTTGCTCTAAATTTTCTTACATATATGTATAGAATTTTGCAATACAGTTTGCGAGATAAAGAGAGAGAGAGGAAGAGGGAAAGGGAGGGAGAGAGGGAAGAAGAAAAAAGCAAATATGCTATAAGACACAGCAACATAAAAAATAATGGTCTCTTCCTTCTTCATTTGTGACTTAAAACATTTTTTCCTGAAACCAATTTACTCCTCTTTCGAGGAACAAGTTTTGAATTTTGAAATGAGATCAGATATGAACACAAGAAAGAAAAATCTTTTAGATATGTACAGTCACCTCTACCAGTTGAGAACTAAAGGTCATCCTAGCAAAGTTAGGTATATTCAACTCCTAAAACTTCTACAGCTCATTTTGGACCTAATATCTAAAGAGTCCTTATGATGTAAGAGCCATTTTATACAGGGAGAATCAGTTCTGTCTCAAGAACCTTTACGTAACTTAGAAATTTATAAACAAAAATAGTTTATTTCATTTCCAACTTAATGGGTGTCTTTTTGAAAGTATGCTTCACCAACAATCATCACCATGCCTATAGACATAGATGGTTTTTAAACCAGAAGTATTCATATAGTCCTGTAGGTGTTAATTAATGCTTTCCTTGGGTACACCCTGCTTTTCTTTCCTCAGTGCCTATATATTTACATAAAAACAGAGATGTGTTTTATAGTCATACATATGTAGACACATGCCAGTCAAAAAACAGCTAGAGAAAGTTGCTTTAACAGTACCCTTTAGCTTTTTGGAAGACAGGCATAAATCTCTTCTGCAGGGGGAAAAAAATCCATCTTTCTGAGAAAGTAAATGTTTATTAAATGCAAATGCTGATATTCGATACCTAGGAAAAACGTCTGGCTGCATGTGGAATTTCTCGATAAAAAGCTTTCAAGTCCCAGTTTCCTCCAGATAAACCCCTATCGGTGAACTGATGCATGAATGCACTGAAATTGAATTACTGTACAACAGCAATTACTTTCCGCAGTACAGCCATAATGGGAATCGGTTCTGCAATGAACAGCAGGTAGCTATAGGAAGGGGAAACTTCATATATAATCTACTTCTTCAGCTTTTCTCAAGGAGCAAGCATGTTTATTTTTAAGCAAAATACTCTTTTTTGAGTGCTCAATTTATCATTTGATCAATGTAAATCGAAAGTAAGTGAAAAAGGATTAAATTTATTTACAGGTATGAGCTTCAAAGTACTTTCAAAATGTCGTCAATATCTTATCCCAGGTCTGAAAACAATAGACTCTTTTCACTAAGTTTAGCTATGACATGCTTTTTATGTTTCTTCATTGCCCCCACTGAAGTTTGTTCTTTGAGACCCTTCTAATTAACTATCTTGGAGAGGAAATATATTTGCATGGCAAATAAAATATTTAATGTTTTAGCTGATATGCTACCGAAATAGACACCATCCCTCCTTGTGAAACATATTTAAGTTTGTGGAGGCCTGAACTCTGTAAAGCTCAGTAATGAAGGCCATATGGATCAGTACCTGGCCCTGAAACCAGGAACACCTGGGAAGACACAATTCTGGCCCAAATCAGTGTAATGAAGGCAGTGCCCATCCCTTGAGCTGCTCCACACAATCAAAGGCAATAACTACTCTAGATAACTCACCCTAGAAAATCATTTTGGAAAATCCTAGTGTAAATTTTTAAGTTCTCCAAAGTCCTTCTTTTTGTCATTCTTTGACAAATGCCATTCTTTGGTTTATCTACTTTTTCCAGGTTGTCCTGCTCATCTGGAGCATATGGTCTTTTCTAAAGTCACAGGATCATTACTTCCCCCTGGCTGTGCTGGAATCTGTCCTAAAAGTACATCCCTATAATCATAGAAGCCCGGGGTTGCTCTGTTACTTCCGACAGATTCTCCTCCAACCGCACACTTAGCTTTGCCTGCTTGGAGGTCCCTGGAGCCTCAGATGATCCTTTCATTTGAGCAATGGTTTGTGCTACTCCCAATGGAGGCTTGGATGTAAAAGACAAAGAAAAGGCTGGCAGCCTGTCCATACAACCAAATCCATAGAAAGGACATCCTTTGCCTTCTCCCTCCCCTCAAATCAGGGAAAAGAGTTTGTCGCCATCAGCAAGTCAGAAGAAAGGCAAGCTGTGTCAAATGTGCCTCCCATCATTATTTCAGATGAGCTCTGACCTGTGACACAGTTGAGCATTTCCAGATGTCACTTAGGAATGCCCCAGTGTGAGGGTTCAACTGGCAGAGGACTGACCATCACTTCCTCCATGTCCAACATGTGAAATACCTCCTTTAAAATGTTAATGAACTAAAAGCAAATTGATTCATTTCTTGTATATTCATGGGACTTACAACTTGATTAACTGCTCAGCAACATTAATTGAGGGCTTGGTCCCATGAATATGTTTGAACAAAGACATGGGGACATAATGCTTTTGGCACAATCATTACGCACAAAAGCAAGGAGCAGCATCACTGCATCAAACTCGATTTGGCTTTAAGTTACAATGAGCTACAACAAGCCTCTGAGTGGATTTTAAAAAATTATTAAACCACCAATGACATTAAAACGTGCTAGAAAATATTAGTTAAGAAATATTACCATAATGTTGGCACCATTATGTTATGGCAATTATTGAAGCTAAGGTTATTTGTAATTTGCTGGCCTGAAAAAAAAAAAAAGTTACATACAGTCCATTACCAACCAGATGACAGAGGTTAGGTAATGGGCAGGCCACTTTAGGTTTCACATTTACTTCAGACATCTGACAGGGAGAAAATAGGACTTTCTACGATAGGATAATTGCATAGTGGAGAGTAATTCAAATAGGAGATGAGTATGATAAAATCACTGATTCAACTAATCACCAGGAAAAAGTGATGGGGTAAAATGATGAAATCAGGCCAGAAGAGACAGGAAAAGATCAACACTGTTTAACAGCCAAGAGATGACTGGCATGTTAAAGGACTGGATTACTGTAGTACTCCTTTGTTTTTTTTTTTTCAGCACTAACTGAACCTAACTAACTAAAGTTGTTAGTATAGTTTCTAAATCGCTATTGTCAGTCTCATAAATATTTTATATACATGAATGAAAATTTTAATAATCAGTACTGTTTGTGAGCCCGTTTTTCCTACTGTGTATCCTTGAGCCCTCCCAGTCATCCACCACTGATGAGCACTTAGTGCTGGATCAGTTATTGGCAACAAGACACTCAGGGAGGCACTAGGACCTCCGACATGACTCAGATCGCTGGGAGTCTGGATGGGGGCTTGGAAATGGAAGATTGCCAGGTATGGTGCATCACAGTGATGGAGCAAATTCTAAAATTCGTTCTTTTCCTGGGCCATTTGAGAAGGCAGGGGGTTGTGTGTGGGGGAGGAGGGGCAGTCGCTGCTCAGTAGGTGGTATGAGAAAGGAAGGGTCCTGGTGCACTGAGGTGCCTTCTAGTGTAATGCCATGATAATGGCTCCACTGCAAACCCACAGACAAATTTGGATTTGAAGTCTTTGCTCTCCAAATGCTCACAGATCCCCCGGGCTAATAGCAACCTTTCCCATTCAAGAAGTAAGGTGTCATTATAGTATGCAAAACAGTCACACCCACTGCTTCTCAGCCTCAACATAAACCAACATCCAGGAGACCTCTCAGTGGCCACCTCGTCTCATTCCAAATGCCACATGGTTCATAACTATTGCCAACAGAGCCGCGCGGCCAACAACAAAGCTCCGGCCAATCTCAACGAGCAAACTGTCTCCAGACCAAACCCCAACTTGACATATAAGCCCTCTTCCTTATTTAAAGATTGGGAGCAGGGGAGAGCCACATATCACTGAACTAGTTAACCTAGTTTTTATGGCATCAAGTGTGCTTACAAAGGGTGTTATACATTCATTTTTAAATAAATGAAATACACATTTCAGAGAATCCTGGATGCCTTTACTCTGGGAACATTTCAATGCAAACAGAGCAACTTTTTCTTTTTTTGCCTTTTCAAAGGAACCACACCAATCATATCAGTCTTTTTATTTTCCCGAACCTCAGTTATTTAAAGTAGAAAGGTTTCAAAATTCAGCTCCCTCCTGTCATCACCCAGGGTCTTCTTGAAGCTTCAAGACTCCCCTCACTATTAAATGCTCACACACTGAAAGGTCCCTTAATCAGCAGTAACAGCAAACGTTTACTGAACATTTATTGTTTGCCAGGCATTGTGCTAAACACGTTATACCGATATACAAACAGGCACTGCAACTCTACCTCCTGGGTGAGAAAGGAACTCCATGAGCCTGCCCATGTGATCTGGACAAATGACTTCACATATCCAAGCCTGTTTGTTTGCTCATCTCCAAAACAATCATGGTAACAGTGTCTCATTCCCAGGTTTGATTTAAGAATGAAATGAGAGAATACATGTAAAGTGCTTATCACTAGGCCTGGTGCACAGTGACCTCAATAAACATAAGAACTGATTAGTAAATTATTGACTCCTAACATCTCCAGGGAGGTAAGTGAGGAAAAGAAGACCACCAAGTTACTTAGCTTTTCTCACCAGCCTCCCTACCTTGGGGCAGAACTGAAATTCGCCCACGGCTCACCTGCCACATGGGCCCCCAGCCTCTGAGAAACCAGAAAACCAGGTTCAGGCTCCGGTGCTGGCTGCACAAGCCCCCGAGTTCCAGGCTTCCTTGTCTCTCAGTTGCAAAGGCAGAACGTAAGGGTACTTATGTCTCTTTTTACTGTAAAATTCCATGATTCACAAGGAAATGCAAGTTAAAACAATAACAATATTTCCCCCACTCAGAGTGACATTGTCGTTACTAGTATTTAAAACAGAACAAATCTTTTTTTTTTTGCAAGAATTCAGGGAAAAAAGTGCTTATATATCACTTCTGCTGAAGGGCTATGCATTGGCACAACAATGTTTTCATATACATAAAGAGCCCTGAAGACTGGTGCAGAGCCTCTAAATTGTCTTCCACATACAGATATTCATCTTAAAGAAACTGGTGCACACTACAGGCCACTGAGAGCACTGAAGTGAGGAAGAATATGGACTCTGGGGTCTCCATGTGCCTGGAGCCCTCCTCTCTCTCCCCAAGTGACCTCTGAAAGTGACTTAACTTCTGCCTCTCAGTCTCCTCTTTTGTAAAATGGGCAAAATGATAGTAACTGTCATCGCAGGGCCATTGTAAGGATAAGTGAGTTTGTGTAACCCCTTAGAGGAGCACCCAGTGTAGTAGGTGCTGAGTTGCTTGATCTATTATTAATATACAAGAAGATTAAGCATTATTTACATCAAAACTTGCAAACAATTTAAATATCCAGATTCAGAGGAGCAATCAAATCAATTATGACGCACTTATAGATTGGAATATTATACAGCCATTTAAGAAAAATCACAAAATACAGTGACACAAGAAAATGCTCACAATATAATGGCATAAAGAAATGAAAAGCAGCTTGATAAGAAAGCAAACAGGCAACACAATTACAAATTTGAAAAAAGGAAAAACACACGTACATACAGAGAAATGTAAAGAAAAAGGACGGAAAGAAGGAAATACACAGGAAGGAAGGAAACAAGCTGCGGCTTCCTGATGGGTGATGGAACTTTAAGTGATTTTTTTTTTCTGTTTGATACTTTTCAATATATTCTTAAAGTTCCACCAAAGGGTGTTTATTTTATAAATTAAAAAATAGTAATTGTGGTGAACTTCTTAAAGTTTTTATTTCAGGCTTCTGACTGTTAGATATGAATGGCTACCATGCTCAGTAAAGAATACCACTTGCTTCAAGGTAGTGACATAAAGACATACCAGAGGCCACCATGCAACTCTCATGGCTGGCTCTCAATGCGATATTTCTGTGGCAGATAGAAGTCCACTCCCCCCACCCCTGCCTCGGGCACTTCAGAGTTTCCACCAAAATGTCTCAACTTAAATAAATTAGTAATCATTAGTAATCATAGTAGCAGCAGAAACACTGTTTATGTGCCAGGGTCTGTGCTAAGTGGCTTAAAATTCATAACTTTGTATAACCTTCACACTTCTTGTATGTTTTTGCCACTTAAAGCTCATAAAGGCTGTTTTACTGAAGGCCAATGCTTAGGAAGTGACAAAAGCAGGCACTGAACCTTGTCAAACTTATCTTCTCACCTACCAAACTACAATCCCTTCTTCCCTGAATCAAAACAGTAAGAAAATGTTTATAAAGACAAGCAAATATATGGCATCATCAGGCCTAAAGCAAAAATAACATGTGGAAATTTGATTTGGCTCGTTAAGTGTGAGAGAAGCTCGAGTAGGAAATAGTTTATTATAAGAAAGTAGTTCTGGAGATCATTATTAAAACTGAAAGGTAAGCAAAATCTATACATTAGATATAAAGAACTCCGCAGGCTGTAATTCTTTTCCATAATACTGTGCCAAAATGGCATTAATGCAGGATATTGTGACATTTATGTGTCTTAAAGCAAGAATGGAAGATGCCTTGTTTAGCTAGCTATAAGGAATAAAGCTGGAAACCACCTTCCAAAAGGATATATCTGTGCACTGCAGTTCCATTCATCCCACTGATATATATAATTTCAGGGAGCTCTTACTGGTCAAGATAAACATTATAATTATGGTAATATTCAATTAGCAATAAAAAAACTTCTAACTTCATCTAGATTTGCTTACTCCATTGAGATTTTCAATTCCATATTTTGGCAAGCATTGTTTAAATTTTTTATAGTTGCTTAGTTGAACCACAATGTACCTTTGAATGATTTTTGGCAATCAGGGAATGCATCAGACAGTCATAAGACATCCTCTGTGGCTGTTATTTAGTGCTATCTCTGCTAAAGGCATAAAATTATAAGACAAAAACTGGTACTTGAACCACATATGGAAAGGACAATTGTGCCCCTAGTAACTATTTTTCCCGGTTAACTAGACTTAATGTAAAAAAAAAAAAAAAAGTGTTTGCATTAGCTGAGTCAACCTGGATCTTTGAGAGCAGGATTCATCAGGGCCAGTTCCCTGGCACTACTTTTGTATTAGGACAATTAGAGCAGAAATGAGAAGCACTTACCCGCACTGCTTCGGACTTTTTGTGAAACATCTCTTCCATGTTCTTTGCCAGCTTTTTCACCAGTTGGAGGCCATCAATTTCTTCTATGGCAACATCTTTCTCATATTCTTTGTATTTCTGTATGGAGGGAGGACAACAATAAAGGCATATGATACCACAAAACATCATGCCCATGATGTCAAAGCACATCTACCTACAAGGAGTAAGTAAAAATAAAGTTCTAATATGACTGTCTCTGTTGGATTTGGGGAGGTTGGACTGTATTTCAAAATTATTAAATCAATTAGGAAGAAATGTGTAAATTGACTTAACTAGCACTTAGGAAAGGATGAATCTCCTCCTGGTAATATTAGTTGCTTCTTTTAGGTGGGCCATGTGGTCTCTAGACCACTGCAGCCACTACAGGCCAGTGTACACCAGGGACAGTGACCCCTTGGCTACCTGCCAGCCGCCGTAAACATTTGAGTTTGTGCTCACAAGGAGGGGTTGGCCTAAATGAACTTTAAAGTCCCTTTTAAAGACCATTGTTGGCTAGAACTTAGGGGGTTTTTTTAAAGCCTTTCTGTTGTTTCCCTGAATCACTGACCCGAAGTACTCTTCCTGGGTCTGGGCTACCTGTGGGGAGCCGTTCTTATCAAGGCTCTCATACCTGAGATCTAGGCAACTTCGCCTTGGGACAGGGTCTGCCTCACCCTGTGCTATTTGATAGGATAGACAGCATAAAGTCAGTTGCCCTGACATGCCCTGACATGCCCTGACATGCCCTGGGCCCCTTGAGCCATTTGCTTAAACTAATCTGACCTTGCAGCCCCCTCCTCTCCCGGGACCCTTCTGCATTTTTGGGCCATATAAGGAAATGGAATGTTCTGCGGTTCAGTATCCAAGGCAACCGTGCTTATGCAAATCCTCCCCCTTATATACTCTACCCCTACCTACAATAAACGAGACTTGATCAGAAAGCCTGCCTTGTCTCCATTCTTCGAGTTTCTTGTCCCCCTTCTCTTTCAGTGCTTGGGGCCCCCGTTGACTGTCCCGCGGGTCGGGACATTTATCATGCATCCTCGTCAGGTCTCGAAAGCTATACTTCCAATTTGACCACAGTCAGCCATTCTTCTGGAGGACTGCTTCAGATTCATTAGCTATCCTGCAACTAATATCACTGGAAACTAGTCCAGATGGGTCACAAAATAAAAATGAAGAAATTCAGCTTTTTTTCCCCCTTGAATATCACTAACTTAATTTTTTCATAGCAAAGACTAGAGACTTAAGGAAAAATAGTTTCAAGGCTGTGACTCTAATATATAACTACAGCAGGAGTAAGCAATCTCTAACCCTTAGGCTAAATCTAACCTAGCACCTATTTTAATAAATAAAGTTTTATTGAGACAAAACCATACTCGTTTGTTTACATATTTGATCAAGATAAATAGTCACAATAGAGACCAGATGGCCCACAAAATCTAAAATATTTACTCTTTTTTCTTTATAGAAAAAGCTAGGAGCTCCACATCTTATCTTGGCTCTAGTAACCTTGAAAGTTATTTATGAAGCAGAAAATATAACAACTTTCTAACAGCAGGATTATTTCTGGAATATAAATTTATATTTTCTCCCCATTTCCCTTCCTGTACCTTAAAAAATATAAAGTAGGACACTCAGTCTTTTCTTGCCCCAAGGTGTGTGTGTGTGTATGAGAGAAAGAGAGAGAGAATATGTGAGTGTCATACAAAACACATCCTTTCCTAGCTGAGATTCCCAAGTCCTTCGAGGAAATAATATTGGGTGCCCAAAAGAAACATTAGATTTTGAGGACAGAGGGAGTGACTCTAAAGAAATTAACATAAGGAGAGAATTCCTCTGATCCCTAAGACTAAAATAAAGTTCTTAGAATCTAGGGGCATCTGTCTCCACAGAGTCCCCAGGCCTACCACTAGATACTGGCAAAGCAGGAAGTGGGGAGGGCAGGAAGGGACACTTAGACTGGGCATTTGGAGGCCCTGATCTGACATCAAGCCCAAAGTCTTGGCATTTCTCAGAATTAAGGCAATCCTAAAGTACTAAACAAAGTCCTGTTTCTGGATCACCTACGTCTGGACCAAGACAGACATCTGCTACATTATTTACAGGATGTACTGAGCTTCTCTGTGTGGTCCTATAATAGACCATGAGTTGTAAATGGCATGTTTCTCCTGCTCCCTAAAAACATCCATAAAAATCTTAAGTGTTTGTCTTGCAAGTCTCCTACACCTCATCTGGAAAACCAGTATTCCTTCTTTGGCCTTCTCCTCCTACTCAGTAAGAGTGTCCTAGTTTCCCAAGGTGAGGAGTCTGTACCTTCCCTCCAACCCCCCTGAGCACTTAGTGCTCACCTCTCTTGGTAATGTAACTTGTGTGGTCCAGGAGGTTAGGTCAGATCCTCGTGGTCACCCATTAGCCTATAGCAGACATAAGACTTCTCTGAGCGAAGCTTGTTGTGAAACAAATGTGATATTACAATACAAGGAACATGCAAGTAATGCAGCTGCATTGTCCTGTGGCTCTTTAAGGGTGACCTCCCTATCCCTTGGGAGGTTGACTGGATTGGTCTGGGATATGGGACTCCAGCCAGCCCAAGCCTGGTTCAAGCTTACAGCGTCCTCTGCTGTATGAACAATCACTGGAAACTTTCCTTATGTTCAAATGCAAGCCAATGTCTTTGGAGCCAAAAATCCTGGGGGTTCTCTGCTGCCTGCCAGATGTACTCCAAAAGCCAACTGCCAAAGCTAACTTATAGCCAAGGCTGATTCACTATCAAAAATACAAAGTTCAAGAAATGAGTAAAATAAAACAAAACTAATGTCAGTCTAATATTTATAGTCAGTGAAATCGATCTCTGTCTTAAGTAATTCTGTAACGAAAGGTGAACTAGAGGCTTAAGATAAAAATAAAATGGATCTCACAATTGGCCTTTGCCTGAATCTTTTGGTTTTTATACAGAGGCCATTATTCTGGTCATATCTGTCACTTGCATGTATTTCTCTCCCAATAGACTTCTAAAAGGGAATCAATTTATTTAATTCTCACCATCCCCCAAGTTTTCAATGAGATCTTCCTGCATTTTTTCTTCTTCTGAGTCTACTCTGTTAAAAGGAGTTACTGAGTTTCTGGAATTAAAGAAAGTAACACGGCAGCGTTGTCAGTCTCCCAAAACTATTTGTGACTGGTGACCTAGCTAACCAATCTCAACGTGAAGCTCTTTGCCAAGCCAAGGATTCCAGATCTGGAACAAACACAGCAGTTTACTGGTCCCATTCCTCTGTCAGCCTAAGTCTTCTCCTTTCAGGACATTTGACAATGGGTCCTCTTTGCCAATAAGCCAAGCCCATACTACTTTCTCACCACCCTGGGAAGTTATCCCACAAGCGAAAAACACTCTGCTTTTCAAGATGTGTTAACGCCTCTTGGAATCAGGTCAGAACAATGTAATGCCTTACTCTTACCAGGAAACATTACCCTGTGCTGGAATAAAAGAATTCTGAAGAACAGAGAAATTAACCCAGTGATAGTCATAAATCAATCCCAAGCCCTTAGCAGCTTAGAATGGCAATATATATCAAAACCTTGAAAACATGCCTTACAGTATGAAACCAAGCAATCTGACCTCCAGCAAGTGGACAGAGTAAGCTACAACAGTATAACAGAATTCCACATAGCCATATCAAATTGTGTAAAAGAATACAGGAAATGTACATATAGTATGTTACACTATGTTACAGACAGTAATCGGTGACTTTTTTCAATTACTAATCTGCATATACACAAGCACACACACAAATGCGCTGCTAGAAGGACACGCCAAATGGTCACGGCTGGCTCTGCAATTAGAAATGCTTTTTTTCTTTCTTTTTTTGTTTACCTGCATTTTCTAATTTTTATAATGAACATACTATTTTGGAAATTAGAAAATAAAGAAGTTGTAGTTATATGTAGAATAGCATATGGGCACCTAATAAACAGATTTCTTTAGGGGAACGTGGTCTCAATTAAAAATCTGTATAATTAAGCAGCATGTCTTCATTAGCAGAACCTAAGGAAGTCGGTACAATGAGTCCTCTGTGTATCCCAGGCCCAGCATGGTGCCGGGAGATTTTCACACATTAATTTGTCTAATCCTCACAGATACCCTGAGAGGTTGGCATTATCCCTGTATTGCAGATGGTGAACTGAGGCACAGAGAGGTTTAGTCATTGTTGAAAGTCAAATGGTTAAAGAGAGTTTTAAACCTAACAAGGTCCAACTTCTAGTCTCTTAGTCATTGGAATTGGGGCGGTGGAGGGGGGCCGTAAAGAGAGAAGGACTGACAATCTAAATATTTGCAAGCTCGTTCCAGGGGGTTCATTTCACTGCCATAACAACTCCTGTTTCATTGATTTTGTAGCTGAAGGTAGTTTGGACTCACCAAGAGAGTCAAATACCAAAAACTGGACACATTGTCAGTTAACGATACCTGCAGCTAATCACAAGGTTGCTCCAAGTGAGCAAAAGCCACACAGCCAGGGCACACTGGATGTCACAAGAATGGACTCTATCCTTCCGCAGGACCACAGTGGGTGAGTTTGAAGCCTGGCCTCAAAGAACAGACACTACACTTAGCAATAAAAATACCTGGAGGGAGAGGAGAAAGCCCACTCTAAAGTAAAGGTGGCCCTGGAGCCTTAATTATCAATTACTTCATGGCTGTGTTCCACCTGTAAATCACATTTTGTTCTCCAAGGTACCAAGACAGAGCTGGAGACAACCTCCCCACACCCAGCTCCTGCTCCTCCAGCATCGATCTCCCACGCAGCTGTACTGGCAAACTTGCTTTGCTTTCCATAACTTCAAGGACTGTGTTAGCAATTACTTTGTTTTGTATAAGCATTCATTCCGTTAACTGGGAAAAGGAGTTAGGAAAGTATCAGCAAACACACAAAAGGAAGGCAGAAGAGAAGATAAACATGGAATGGATATTGTGCCACCTGGTTGTAGATTTGGACCAGTCTGGATTTGAATCCTGTCTCCAGTACCCCATTTATTTGTTTCACAAACATCTAGAATGTAGTACCTCCCATTTTGCTGGACCTTTAAAGGATGCCTAGGCTGAGAAGGTGGGAAACACACAGGGGATAAGTTTTCCAGGCAGAAGGAGAAGCAAGTATAGGGATCCAGGGATAAGACGCTGTCTGCGGCTCAAGGAACTACCCCCGTTCTACTGCATTGGCATATGGATGGCCAAGGTCAGGGGCTCTGGTGAGAGATGGGGTCAAAGCAGTGAGCAGGGCCAGGCCATCAAGGGTAATGTTCTAAGATTAAGAGTTTGGACCTTATGCTGACTTGAGTAGAAGGATGGGGTGTGGAGACAGGCAATAGCCAGAGCCATTGAAGGGTCTATGGATATTGGAACTCCATGATCTATGTGTCCTTTTGAAAACTCTTAGTATGAAGAATGGGTAAAAGGATGTAAAGTAGGATGGAGACAAGAATTTGGGAAGAGAGGCAAGAACTTAGAAGACAGCAATGGGGAGAAGCCAGAAGAGTAGAATGAGAGACACGCTTTCTTGGAGGCATGCAAAAGTCTGATGGTCAGACAGAGCAGCAGCTTGGGAGGGTTGTCCATGTCACTTTAAGGAAACCGCTTAACCTCCTGGAGCTCATTGTCCTCATTCTGAATGCCAGAGGTGAGGATGCCCACCTTCCAGGGCTGCTCTAGAGGGTTGTGAGGAGGGCATCTGTGAAATGACCCAGCACAGCACCTGCACATAATGGACCACTCCAAACCTTCGTGCTCTCCTGATTTTCCCTCTTGGTATTTCTGCTACAGAGAATTTTAGTAAGTGTTGTCTTTCCATACCAGTGCCTTCCTGAATGGAAGCCCTTAATGTAAGAGTCAAATTCCAATAGGGTTGTTGATGCTGGTGTTCTTCACTCTGCAACCCCTGTCCTCTGGGCCTCCCCCTGGCTAGGAGCAGTAGCCACGATAGCTGAGCAATGCAGCCTGTGGCTTTAGGCAAGACCAGGGCCAAGGCAGAACACAGCCCTTCCATAAGAGCACCTCTCAGTTTTCATGACACAGAAGGAAGAAAGCCTGAGACACTCTTTATTTCTTCTGTCTCAGGAGAACATCTGAAGCTTCCATTCCTTCTGTTAGCAGAATCAGCATTTGGCAAGAAATCTTGTGATGAGCCAAGAACATTTATCATTTGTGAAGGGAGACACAGAAATGCATTATTTCTGCAGCTTCTATTTTGCCAGATCATTTCACATAAACACCAGGAAGAGAAAAGCACTACTTCACTGTCAAAACACGTAATGTTGTTCACACATTTGGGTCATTTTTCTCCTACGTGATAACTGCATATCTAGAAGTGAGTCACCTGGAACAGCCCTCAGAGTGGGGCTCCAGTCAGGAGACTTCTGACCAATCACAATCAATTAGGATAAAAGCCAAACATGAAAGAGGGGCTCTGAGTACACTCAGCACCAACAAAAAAGTATCCTCTGCAGAGAATGCAAGCAGGGATTACCATTAGCCAAAGAGCTGGTATGTATGAACATGGTCTTTTGGCCAAACTTTTCATCAAAACCTGAAATTACATCTCTCGGGTCAGCATAATTAAATCTCTAGATGAGGACTGACAGAAAGAAAGCCTAGGGAGGAAGATGGCAAAGCAAGGATTTGCCCAATACTGAGTGAGAATCCGGGACAAGGGGAAGGCTTGCCCTCAAAGCCTGACTTGAGAGAAACTGGCCTGCTTCTCCATCTTTCCCCTAATCCTCTGGCACTTCCCTTGAAATTCATGACCCAGATCCCCAGTAAACCCTATTACTGGGAAAGTACCCTGGAAACAGGCTAAGCCCAAAACCCATACAGGTGGCTTCTTACATAAGAGCAGAACATGCCTCATATTCCTACCTTAATGTTAAATTTTCAGTCTCATTCTCATTCTTTCAAGCCCTAAAATAGCCTCCACGCAAGAGATAAATTCATTAAACCGATCATTTAAGTAAGGATCACATCAACACAAAAAATGAACCTAACTGAAATCACTTCTATTTTCAATCACTAGACTATAAATCACCTATCGTGAGTCAAGTAGGTGGTAAGAACAGGAGACTATTAGCAAACATATATGTTCCCTTGGGGTATACAGAAACTAATTTTGGGTTCCTTTTATTAAAAATAAGTCATAAATAAGTTGGAACAGAACTGCATGGGTCATTTTGATCTAAATTTGATCCCACACAGCCCTTCTGTATATGTCTTCTACAGAGATCACACCTGTCAGCAGTGCAGGTAAATCACTTTCTGCCAGAGGTGGGAAAGTGTTGTGTTTTCTACTGAGTGTATAATAGTCTATAAAGCATAGATATATAATTTTCTCTGAATAAGGAGGGGTAAGTACCAGGTATTGTGGGCAACCCAACTGTTCTGTAAACACTGAACACTTGGCCAGGAATAGGAAGGACATCACAGTCATCAAGTAGAAAGATGGTCCCAGGGAGAGATGTAAAACAATGAGCCAAGGCTCCTAGAAGAACGAATAACTGTGAAACATATGTGATTCCCTGCCTCCTGGGAAATGAAGTCGATGAAGTAGCCTATTAATGTAACGGGACTCATGAGCCATCACAAGGTGGCTAATAAGCAGAGGCAGAACGTCTATGAGCAATGCTTGAAGGACACTGGGAACAAAGGGACCTGGGGGTAGGGAGGTCGAGAGGGAGGGGACAGTCTATGCATGTTTTCTCCTTTCACGTATGTGTAAGCATGTATGTCCCTCTGGCGGGGAGAAAGTGATGCAATTCCTGTTATGTCCTCTCTACCTCATTCCTAACAGAAAGAACTGATTATGATAGGATAAGTGGCAAAGAATCCACATGGACTTTGCTGGAATGCTATTGATTTGGAGGCTGGTAGCAGCATCCTTCTTTGCTTAGAATCAGTGGCCAAGGTTAAAGTCAGAGGAAGATCAACAATGTATATCCCACTTTCCGGGCTATTTGGCATGGTGCTAAGACCAGGGATTCTTCAGCCAGATGTACCAAGTTCAAGTTCTAGTGCACCACTTACTAGCTATGTGACAAGTTGCCTAGCCTCCACCAGCCTCCTTTCCTTCATCAGTAAAGTGGACAATACCAGACCTCATACTGTTGTTGAGATGATCAAATGAGGTCAAGTATGTAAAGCACCCAGCAGAATGTGGGACACCACATACTCAAAAATGGTAATGATGATGGTGATGGCAGAGGGCAGTAATAAAGTTTGACATTTGTTCTATAACTTCTGTGAAAGGTTTTTATCTTGTCTCAACAATAAGGAACTCTCAACCAACATTCACAGCCTAACAGATAAACTGGCTCAGAATGCTACTTTGGGCAGTGGCAGTTTTCAAATACATCGACAAGGCAGTGAGGAGTCTTCTTTGAGGATGGTTCTCTTCTGGCAAAAACTCGATGCTAGCAGCTTATATTTATATAAGGGGGGAACAACAGTTTTTAGAGATGTTACTAAAGATATGGCCATAAAAACTAATCATCTACAATTTTTGGATTCTCTCATTATAGGCAGTGTCATTTTCTTATTATGACATAAATGTACTTAGTATTCCTCTCGACTCAATTATTGCACACAGAAGTGTCACTTCAAAATGCAACACTTCAAAGCAATTATGTTTCCAAGTAAATATATTTCTAAATCCTTTAAGCTGATGTTAGGAACGCTTAACCATAACAACAACAAACCTAACCAAAGTCATGGAACTCTAGGTCACAGAACAATATTTTCTATTTGAAAGTGCAAAGTGCCATTTTGAACAAATAATTGTTTCGCATAGGTATTCTGGTCAAGTGTCTCCAAGGTTGAAAGAAAAAAAAACACTTGCTGTTAAAACAATGCTCTTCCAGATCTAGTTAAGTTTGAAGAAAATCCTTAAAAATGCAGTTTTTCTCTGTCAAAGCCATCAGAACAAGACACAATTTGCATAAGAACAGACCTCATTTAGAAATGACAGAAGAGAGAGGAGGACAGGGCATTAAATTACAACCCAAAGAACAAACTAAGAGGAGGCAGGGAGTAGCTGGGCTCCAATTTCTGCAGAGCATTGGTAAATGCAGACTACTCACAGAATCTGGAATATCACCTATAAGCAGTTCTTTCTCAATTAGGTGAGAAGCATGGAGGTGGATCCTACTGAGGAGAGAAGTCATTAAAAATTTCAGTGGGGGTTGAGAGGGTATGGAAAGAGTGGTATGGTCTACTACTCAGGGTTCCTTCTGGTACGCACCTCAAGGGAGCACTGTCATCACAATTATCAGGGTTCCTGGCCCCAGTATTCCTGAAGCCCTTGTTCCCAGCTAGCTGTTTGGAGTGCTCTCCTAAATCACGGACTTCAGGGGAGACTGCTCTTCAGAGCAGCTGGCTCCACAATGGGTGGTCTCTGACAGATTTCTACTACTTTCAGATTGTCAGGTTCTGAATTAAAAGATGGATATCTCTCCTCTCCCTGTTTTACCATCTACACTCTTTTTTTTTTTCAAATCTTGATAAGTCTCATAAACATGTACTGTTCAACACAGTCAATTGGACAAATGCCACTGATAAATTTTAGCTTCATGATGATAAAACTAAGTGAATGCTGCATTAGATTCCTGTTATATATAAGATAAATTAAGTCAGCAGCAAGCTACTAAACTAGCTGTTGATACAGCCATCCTTGCCCTAGCATGGCAGCATAATATACTGTTTTAAAATTGTGAAATTCATCTGTCTACTGAACAAAATCAAATGGTCTCAATGCTTATTTAGAAAATCCAGTTCCTGGGTATTTTCTGGATTACTGCATGGGAAATTTGAAGCTCTGAAATACAAATATTTATGCTGTCCATACAGCCTCACAATACTAAAAGCCAAAGTAATGATTACAGGTCCATGTGTGTTAGAGAAGAAAAACCTCATTGTATGCATTTATGAGTGTGTTTTATGTACACCAACCAATTTAACTACAACCAAACTGAAAATAATAAAACACTACTTTGCAAAGCCTGCACTACTTGATATAGATTATTTTCTGCAGTCCATTTTTTTCAAACACATATTTCTGATGCTCCAATTTAAAATAATTCATCCTTCCTATTCCTCAAAGATTAAAGGGGATAAGAACAACTACAATAACAACAAAAAATGTATTATTATAATAGAACCAGCATTTATTGAACACTTACTTTAGTTCAGATAGATATATCTCCCCTTTTTACAGGTTAGCGAACTGAGGCACTGAGATTAGGTAATGTATCCAAGGTGATACCACCAGTAAGTGGTTGTATTAGTTAGGGGGACACAACATACCATAATAAAAGTGTCCCAAAATCTTAGTGGTTTTACATATTAGAGGTTTATTTCTTATTCATGTAATCATCCCCTGTGGGGTATCCTTGTCATCAGACAGCCTTCCACACAGTGATTCATGGACCCAGGATTCTCCTGCTCTCCCCTCAGGCCTTGCATTCAGCCAGCAGATGAAGGTGGGGGATGGAGAAGGAGTGAAGAAAATACACTTGCTTCTTGAACATCTCAGCCTAGAAGTGACATGCATCAGCTTTGCTCACACTCCACTGGCAGTAACTAGTCACATGGTCTGATTCAGTGTGAGAGTGCCTGGGAAATGAAACCAGTGGCTGGAAAACCATATCCAGGCTCGAAGTCAGCACTATGAAAATAGATGCTTAAATCATCAGGGGTCTGTTAGCTGTCTATGCTACTGTCACAGAGCCAGGTTTCAAATCCAGGCAGCAGGGCCCTAGAGTCCACGCTCTTAAGCATCACACTAAAATCTCAGACTAAAACTTGGCTGGGAAGCATCTGGAAGGTGGATACTTTAGAGCTGGCACAATCAAGTCACAGTCTACAGAAAGGATAATATGACCCAATCACTTGTAGGTGTAATTATGGTCAGGCTCAGAGGTTAAAGGCTAAGTTATTGAAATACAGAAAGGAATACATTATAAACAATTCTTAGACCTTGTGTCCAATTTCCTTAATCCCAGCTCAAATAAAACTGCTATTTGATTAACATCGATGACCTTTTCTAACATACAATATTACGTGCCCAGGCCCCAGGAAAGTTAATTGGCTTAACTAAAGTCTTTTTAATTCTATATCCAAGATGTCCTGGAAATCGAAGGCAATCAATGAATGAGTCTGCAAGATCTGTAACAAGCTTAGAGCTAATACTATTTGCAGCTGCTCAAGTGTTTCTGTACTTACACAGCCAAAGCTGGAATAAGTGTCATGACATGCATCAGA
>PVKZ01000592.1:0-189565 GCA_004027375.1 Macroglossus sobrinus
CAAGATCCTTACATATGCTGCCTACAAGTGACTCACTTCAGATTAAAAGACATACACAGATTAAAAGGAAAGAGGTGGGAAAAGATATTGCATGATGGATCTAGATGATCTAGATGATATTGTTCTAAATGGACTAAGTCATATAGAGAAAGACAAGTACCATAACATTTCATGTACATGTGGAATCTAAAGAACAAAAACATAACAATAAAGAAACGAAAACAAACTCATAGATAACAGAATTTTTTGAGAGTTACCAGATGGGAGGGGGATTGGAGAGATTGGTGAAAAAAGGCAAAGGGATTAAGAAGTATGACTGGGGAGTTACAAAATAGTCTTGGAGATATAAAGTATAGCATAAAGAAATAGCCAATAATATTGTAAAAAATATATGTGGGGGCAGAAGAGTACTAGATTTATTGGGGTGACCACTTTGGGGGTTATATAGATCTCTAATCACTACACTATACACCTAAAACTAATATAATATTATATGCCAAGTATATTTGAAAAAATAAAAAATGTTATTAAAAAAGAAATAAATTAAATATGGGAGAAGAAATAAATTAAACAATAGCATGTCCTTTCCAACCTTTCTTTCAAATAATATTTCCAATTATTAAGTAGTCAAAACATCTTTATTGCAAACTTATTTTATATATACTCTACTAAATGATTTGGGGAATTCAAAGGAGTATAAGGAAAAATCCCTGCTCACTGAGTTTGAAATCTATATGTAGAGTGAAGAAGCATGATATATCAAGATAAGCAGGAGAAAGAACAGCATGTGCAAATTTCAGATGACTAACAAGTGCTACAGAAAAGAGGAGAGAGCCAACTGATTTTTGCCTCAGGTGGTCAGAGAAGATTTTGTGAACACAAGACATGATCTAGAACTTGAAGAACTGGTTAACTAGGGCAGGGGAGGGGAGTGAGTAATTATTTATTTACTGCTCTTAATAATTATACTATGCTGTGTTTATTCCCTGATTCTAGAAACCTTTCTCAAATCTCTTCTTTCTCTAAATTGCCCCTTGCAATCTAGAAGTCATCTATGACACTCCTCTCTCCCTTACATCCCATATCTAATAGGTCAAGAAGTCCAGTTGATTTCCTTCACAGATGAGTCTTAAATTTCTCTATTGCCTTCTCTAATCACCTTTCTCTATTGCCACTGTAAAACCCAGCCTGCAAGACCCTTGAAGTAGCCTCTTACCTGTTCTCAAGAGGGTAACCTTGCTTCTCTTTAAACCCTTCTCCTCACAGTAGACAATGTAATCTCTTATTAAACCTAAATGAAATTATTGCATAGCTAAGGTCATTCAATGGCTTCTCATATTCCTTAGAATTATGTAGATTATCCTTAATATGCTTTTCAAGGCTATGTGTGTTTCTGGTCCTCACTGGCCTCTGCAGTCTCACATTCTACCATTCTCTTCTGATAACAAACACAACCCCAACAGGACTCTTAAATTTTCAAACTCACCAAATATTTTCTGCCCAAAGTATTTTAGAATGTTCTTCCTTTCAATGTTGACATGAATGACTTCTATTCAACTATTATATTTCAGCTTAAATATCCTTTTAAAAGAAAAGTTTTCTCGATTCTTGATATCTCAAATGACTTATACTTTAAAATTATATAGAGAGAGTTTTAGTTAAAAACTGTTCCCAATTAGTGTCTAGGCTCAATGATAACAGGAACCATGTGTAATTTACTCATCACTATATTTCCAGTTTCTAATCCTCACCAAAAATAAATAAATGAACAAATAAATTACCCAATTTTAACACTTAAGTTAGTTTCCATTCTTTTTCCAGCAATACTGTTCCATAGTTTACTGTAAGTGGAAAGCAAATACCACACTTAAAAAGTCCTACAAATTTTCAACATCCAGGAATTAGATATTTTTTTTATTAGTCAATGCCACAAGTCTGCCCTTCTTTCATTCTCAAATTTAAAGAGTTAAAAAAAGAAAAGAAAAGAAAAGAAAAATTTCATGCTCCCTCTAGCTGGAAAAATGTTGTATTCCATACCTTAACTTCCTCAATGTCTTTTAAAAATTTTATTATTCCTACTGGTTTTACTTCTCAGTTTCTTTTCCAAACAAGCAGAGCTGAATAACTAACCAGAAAATATCTGACCACTTAAGTTTAATCTCCAGAAGAAAAAAAAGTGAAACCTCCCAGCTTCAGTTGGGAAGAGAAAGGAGAGCTCATCTGTAATTTGGGGGAAAATGGAATAAGAGCAGCTTGACCCAGGAGGAACTCCTTTTCCCAGGGCTTAACATACAGGCTCTTTCCATCCCTGTCCTAACTCTTAATATTTTATCAAAAACATTCATAGGTTATAACAATTCCATGAACAAAAAAGTAAGAAAAACTTGCAGCTTCTCTAAAAATGTACCCCAAAATTATCTTTTAAATTAAAGTAATAATAGTGAATTGAGTACTTTATAATGAGCTAGCCACTTTGATATGTGGTTTACTTAAAAGCACTTAATTAATTAATTAAACAACTCAATTCTCCTCCACATAGTAGGCATGATTACTATCATGATTTTGAGAAAACAAGACCCAAAGAGGATAAAAAATTTGCTTAGCCTCACAGAGCTATTAACAGTAAAGCCATTTTTCTGTGATAAAATTTTACTTGCTCACTCTTGGGCACTTGCATGTGTTGTCCTTGTAACCCACACTGGATGTTTGCAAGACTAATTGGGTAAACGCTGCAGAAATCCATTTATTCAACACTATGCTGAGCTTTGGAGATTCAAAGATGAATAAATCATTGTTCTTACCCTCCTTGAGCTTATAGTTCAACAAAAAGACAAAGCAATGGACGATGTAGGAGACTTACCCCTGAGTGGCATCAGAGCTCCAAGGAGGGATTGGCTCTACCAGTCTGGAGATGTCTTCTCAGAGAGGATCACATGTGAATGATGAGTAATGTAATGATTAGTAAGTGACATCACAGGTAAGTATAGAGCATTGAACATAGATACTTACCTCTGAGTAACCCCTTTGAAATTATACAAAGTAAATATTTAACCACCATATTTAAAGCCAATAGAACAAAGAGAATTGTGAGGAAGCCGGACAAGAAAAAAAGCTGAGGAGGTGATGCATGCCTGAGCAGAGAGAAGAAAGCTCAAATCTGTTTCCTGCAGCGGAAATCCATCAGTGTGAGCTGAGCAGTGTTCTCCATACAACGCCAGAAAGGCTGACACTGGAATCATTAGACACCTCTTGGAGCCAACATACAGACTGGAGCTGAGAATATATAGAGCTTTTAGATACCTCCCACTTCTACAAGTCTGCACTACTAGTTAACTATTCATTCACAACTCTGGGCAGAAGACAAGAGGTTTACTCCTAGAAAAAGCTCAACCTGACATACTCCTGACTCAAACTGCAAACACAGCTAAGGTCAGGGGCAAGATGGTATAAAGGAAAAACTGAAAATTAAGTGAAAATCTATGTAGGGGACAATGAGGCAACTTGAGCCCCTTTTTCTGAAATTATCCCATCTAGGCAGGAAACTGCAAGATTCTTCTCTGGAGAAACAAAATGGCCCAAGACAAGAGACCTAAAGATAATGATATTTGGATGTATATGAGAACAGAGTAAGGATCTAGCTCTATTGAAAGCTAGCACACAAAGCAAACAGAAAAAAAGGAGGAGAGTAGATTGGCCTTAAAAGAATTAGAGATTAATGCAGTGAGCAAGAAAAAACTTTAAGAAAAAAAAATGTTAATAAATAATTTTAAGAAGATGTATAGAGACTATATTTATAAAACAAAACTGGGAAACTAAAAAAAATTACATTATAAGTACTATGATTTTATTATGTTGACCTTTGTAACATTTTATATGTCCTAAATATTTTTAAATATTTTTTTTAAGCAGAGAAAAACTAGTTCAAAATTGAAAAAGCTTTGTTTCTTGCAAAAGATATGTATTAATTTTCATATACTTCAACATTTCTAAGTCCTCACCTCACTTTACTTCTCAGCAACACCTAACAAAGGAGATTATTCCCTCTTTGGAAAAGTTTTTCACTTGGCTTGTGGAACTCCACATATACCTGCCTTCTTCCTATCTTTCTGGCCACTTCCTCTTCATCTTTTTTGCTATTTCTTACTCATGTCTCTGAACTCTAAATGTAGGCAGTGTCTCTGGGTCCAACCCTTAGCTCTCTTCTCTTTATAATCTACACTTACCCCCTTGGGTGTCTCATCCAGTCTCATGGTCATATGAAAAACACACATGCTGATGGCTTTCACATCTGTACCACATTTCTAAAATATACAGTCCTAAATGTTAAACTGACAATTTACATCTCAATTTGAATACATAACAGGCATCTCATACTTCCAATGCCCAATTCCATACTTCTAGCTTATACTTTCCTCCTCCTATATCACTGCCCCACCCCACCACACACACACACACACACACACACACACACACACACACACACACACATCACCACTACCACCAAATAGAAATAAAAACAATCTTTTCCTCTTGTACTTTTTCTCTTTTTAGTTTCTGGTAACTTTCTTTTTAGGCTCATGCCAAAACCCCAAGTCATCTTCCTTCCTTTTTATCTTACACCTCAGATATGGTCTGTCAGCAAACTGTGACACATCTACCTCCAAAATATATGGAGAACTCAAACACAACTTACAATCCTTCCTGCCACTACTCCCTTACAAGCCACCATTACTTCTCTCCTGATTTGTTGCAATAGCCTCCTGAATGGAACCCTTGCTTCTACTTTTGTCCAGCCTTATACTATCTCAACACACCAGCCAAAGTGATTAAAGACATATATGAAATCCTGTTATTCTTTTGCTCAAAATCCTTTAATGGCCCGCTTGCTACTCACAAGGCCTTAACATGATTAAGCCTGAATTGCTTTCAACCTCATCCCCTCCCACTCTCCCATTTGCGTCCTTCACTATAGTCACCCTGGCTTCCTTGCTGTTCATTAAATGTATCTGTACTTTAAACTTGATAGTTCTTCTACCTGGAAGTCTTTTCCTCTGGAGAGATCTACCTGGCTAACTCTTATTTCCTCTGATGACTGTATCTAAAATTGTAAAGCATGCACGCATGCACACACACACACACACATACATGCGTACATTCACCAAATCATAACTCCCTTCTTGGCCTTATTTTTTTTTTAGCCTTTATCACTGCCTCCTGATATTTTTTATTTTACTTATTTAACTTATCTATCTCTAACATTGAAATGTGCACTCCATAAGGACAAGGTTTTTAATCTTCGTGTTCATGGCTATATCCCAAGAACTTAGAAGAATTTACAAACATAACAAAGATTTTTATTGATAAATTAAGTAATCAGGAATACAGGAAGCATAAAACTGTAAAAAATAATTCAAGAAAATTTATTAGAACTTCAGAATTTAAATGAACAAATTGATACCTGGTGCCTTATTGATATGTAAAATAAGTTCCACACCAAGATACAACACTATGAAATACAAAATGTCAGGGATTTAGAAAAATCTCTGTGAGAAAATAACTGGTTGTATACAAAGAACTAAGAATTAGATTGGCATTAAACTTCTCAGTAGTAATGCAGTATACTAGAAAAAAAGTGAGATGCTTTGAAAATTCTTATAAAATTTTATTTCTAGTCAAAGAGTCCATATCTGAATAAATTATCATTTAAATATGAAGGTTAAATAAAGACTTCAGGAACTTAAGGTTAAAACAAATTACCTCTCATGTACCCTTCTTAGGAATCTACTGAAAGATGTGTCTTACCAACATGAGGTTGTAATCCAAGAAAAAGGAAGGCATTGAATACAAGAAATAAAGTATATAAAGAGAAAACACACAAAGATAATTCAGAAAATAATGTCAAATGTTAGTTCCGAGGGATAATCAGTCCAGACCTGAAACAAGAGAACACAAAGCTTCAGTAGAAATCTCAAAGACAAAAGGAGAAGTGTTAAATTACCTAACACTTTTGATCATATTAAGGGAAGTTTCATACTTTGGGAAGATTTCTATATTGCCAAAAAAAATTAAATGAACAAAAACAAAAAAATCCAGGCAATTTTAAATTTCAAGAAAATAAAAAAGCTTTGGAGAAAAAAAGTAGTTATACTTTCTGGTTTTGCTAAGATATGTAACATTTATAGAGTCATGATAATTTAAATTGTAACTATTGAATTAACCAAAAATTGTGACTCATAAACAAACTATGAAGGAAAAGTGTTAAACCTTGAAATTTCTAGAAAAATAGTCTGATGAAGGATTAAAGTACTGAGGATTTATTGGGGAGGTAAAAATCCAGGTCAGTGAGAGACAGGAATAAATAAAGTAAAGCAAAAAGGAAAAAAATAAAGACCATAGTTACATGTTATTCTCTCATTGGTCAAAATTCACCCACAGATATAATTCTCCCTCATATCTCAGATGGGTCACCTGGCCCCCTTCAGCAGCTATTAAAGATGCCAAATCTCACACACTGAAGATTAGAGCTTCATCTGAGTTCAGATGTGGTAACAAGAGCCAAAAGTGTTGAGTATTGGGTAAGCTGGCCCAGTTGTGCTGCTGTAAGCCAAGAGAAAGGGCCCAAGATTCCCAGGGACAAATGAGAGGTGGACAGCACCAAAGGAAAGTGAGGAGGCAAATAAGACTTGCACCTAATGCAGAGGGTTAACCAGCAACACAGAAAAAGAGGTCAAGGGAGCTAAATTCTAACTTTCTACAGTAGTATTTTGAAGTAATGTCTAAATTTTTAAAATCAGAAGAGTGAGAGGAGAGAGAAAAAAAAAATGGTGTGGATGATAGAGGCTCTGTTTATCCCTCTGGTGACCAAATCAAAGTTGTGACAGAAACAAGGAACGCAGCAAGGAAAAATCACCTGGGATCTAGATGAACAAGACTTACAACTAGGGAGAGATCCAAGAAAGCACTCTGCAACAGCAAAAGGTAGGACGGAATGGAGACATGGGGCTGCCGGTCCTGAGCACCTGAGTGAGACAGAGGCTGTGGCAGTGGCAGAGGCAGACTCCTCTTAAAGGGACCGCGTCCATGAGCAGATTTTTCATGGTGATAGACCTGCTCGCTCTGAGCACTAGTGCCAATTCAGCTGCACACAGGGGGCACCAGGGACTTACAGGGAGACACTGGCAGAGTGGGGGCTGAGGCAAGACTGGCTCTGTACAGAAGTGCTGGCGGTATCCATTGTTCCCTGTTGAGCTCTCCCTGCTCCCAGTCCACTGACACAGTGCCATCATTGCCATGACATCATCAAACTGGATAACAAAGCTCACTCTGCCCAGAGGATTCCCTGAAATCCCACATACCCCAACTTGGGCCCTAACCATGCCACACCCTGGCGGGTCCTCAGCGAGTCATATGCTCTTTGCTGAGACTCACACTGGTGGAAGCAGCTGGTCTCAGTTTCTGGTGTGGCCTTTTGAGGCAACTATAAACATAGCATCTGTGGATTGCTTGCTGAATAATAACAGGTTGCCCTGGAGGGGTAGAATCTTGGGCTAAATTTGGCCTGTAGCTGAACCCCTCTTAGGACAATGCCACTGGACACCTATTTCACAAATCTGAGCTAATAAAAATGAGAAATTTAGGAGCTTTGCTCAGTACATACATACAGACAAGGAAAGGCAGCCAAAATGGGAGGACAAAGAAGCAGGAGCCATATGACAAAACAGAACAGAGATCTAGATATAATGGAGTAGAGTAATCTAACAGATGCAGAGTTCAAAACATTAGATATAAAGGAGGTCAATGAACTTTTGGGAAGTATAGAGAACTCCAACAAAGAGATAGAAATGGAAATGGAAATTATGAAAGGCAACCTGTCTGAAAGGGAGAACAAATGATCTGAGATGAGAAGTATATTAAATGGAATAAACAAAAGAATAAACAAAGTGAATAAAGAAGAGGATCACATGCCCTATCTAGAGGACAAGAAAGCTAATCAGGACACTCAATCAGAATGGCAAGAAAAAAGATGCCAAGACTATAAAAATAATTTAAGGAGGATATGAAACACTATTAAGGCTCCAAATATTTGTCTCATCGGTGTAACTGAAGAAAATCAAGATGTTGAACTGCTGTTTGAATAAATAATAATGGAAAACTTTTTTAACTTGGTGAAAGAAATGGACATAAAACCCCAGGAAGCTCAGAGAATTCCAAAAATCAGGGATCCAAAGATGCCCACACCAAGACACATCATAATTAAAATGGCAAAGGTTAAATACAAAGAAAGAATATTAAAAAGCAGCAAGAGAAAAATAGATAGTTACCAACAAGGGAACACCTATAAGACTGGCATCTTATTTCTCAAAAGAAACTATGCAGAACTGAAGGCCTTGGCACAAAATATTCAACATGATGAAGACCCAGGATCTATAACCAAGAATAGTTTGTCTAGCAAGGCTATCATTTAGAGTTGAAGAATAGATAAAGAGCTTGTTAGACAAAAATAAGCTAAAGGAATGTATTACCACCAAGCCTGAATTACAGGAAATGTTGGGGGAACTTTTTTAAGAAGAAAAAAACATATATCAAAAACAGGAATAAAAATTGTAACAACTACATTCCTATCAACAAGTACCTTGAATGGAAAAGAATTAAGTGTTCCAACCAAAAGATAGAGTGACTAAAAGGACAAGAAAACAAGACCCCTACATATGAAGAGGAAAAGAATGGAAAATATATATTGCTTTGATGAACCTAGAAAATATTTAAGTCAGAGGAAGATAAATGCTATATGATTTTACTTATATGCAGAATTTAAAGAATAAAAAGAACAGACTAATCAAAAACAAACTCACAAATATAGTGGACAACTTGGTGGTGGACAGAGGGGAGAGGGGTTGGGGGTCTGGGAGAATGGGGTAAAGGGCTAAAGAAGTACAAATTAGTAGCCAATGGATGGTCATGGGGATGCGGAGCATGACATAGGAAATGTAATTAGCATTAATATATTGGCTAGATGGAGGGTCAGGGGAGGGAGGGAGTGATTTGGGGCAATCATTTTACTAACTATATAAATGTCTAACTGTATACTTGAAACTAATTAAAATTTTTAAAAAATAAAATTAAAAATTAAAATTAAATCACCCACCAAAAAAAAAAAAATTGGAAGAGTGATACCTAGATGGATAGTTGAGAGCTGGAGTGGGAATGGAAGAGAAAGAAACAAAGAGAAGCAATGCTGATTAACCTAGAAAGTATCATAGTTTTTTATGAGGGGCAAAGTGAACATGAACTTATAGTGTGATTTGCATGATTATTCTATGTTTATATATTAAAAAGCAATAGCAGCATTAGGAACAGTGAAGTTTGTAAAGATTTTGCATGTGGATGGAAATGATTGGAGGTAAGTCTGGGGAAGTGGGTTGAGGGTGGTCGTAAGTTGTGCTAAAGACTCAAGAGGGTGGTCTTGAGGAGTCAGTGAAGAGTTTAAAACAGAAAAAAGTTGTGATTGTATTTTATAAAGAGCATTCAGGCTGTACCACAGAGAATACATTAAATTGGAAAAGGCCTGGAGGCAGAGAGTCACTTCAAGAAGCTGTTGGAATCAAGGTAAAAAGATAAAATGTCTGAATTAAGTAGAGTAGAAAAAGAGAGAAGATATACCCATCAGCTATTCATAATCTGTAGAATAATTGGAATTAATATTTCTAATGAGCCATAAATGAGAGGTTAAGGATGAGAAGAGCAGAAAGAGGCCAATTGTCCCACACCGAAATCAAGTATATGGCATTACTCTTGGGAACATCTCCTAACTCACCTTTCTATATAATCGAGTGTGAAACTCTCCAAAAGAGGTTTCTATTCCCTTGACATATCTATTATGCAGGCTACCAATTGCAGCCACAATTATTTCTTGAATATTTTAAGTGAACATTTATGATGATTGCAATCACTCATTTCTAAGTTACTAAGTGGGAGTAAGTTCCTGTGAAAAGTGACCTCTTAAAGGAAGAATTATTTTTAAATGCTAACTCTTCCTAGTGTGACATTTCTTCCCTATAAAAACATCTTCTTACCCATCCCGAGAGTGTTGTTTTTGTCCTGCTCATCTCCTGTATGTCAGTATTTCCCTCTCCCACCCTCAGAAGTTAGTTTCTTTTCCAATCATATTTTTTTGCACTGTGCCAACAAGTTTCTCTCTAAAATCCTATTTTAATCATGTTATTATTAACCAAAGATCTTCAAGCTTTTTTTAATTCCCTGTAGAATAAATATACATATGCTTCACAGTATACTTTTCAGATTATTATAGTCATTAATCATCTCAACAAGCCACAAGGTATGACCTCTGTCTTTAGGTAAAAAAGTCAAAGGGGAAAAAGCAGCTCCTGATTCAAAACTGAATATATTTCCACACTTCTCCCTTAATTCTGTTTAGTCTATTATCTAAAGCCCTTCAAAATCTGCACACTCCACATCTCTCTTCCCATTACTCTCTCTTGAAATGTGGTTTTTAAGTGGAGGGGTTTATAAACCTGCTGAAACCCCTTTTGGTGTCCATGGGTAGGCTACGTGAACATAAACCCCTAAAAATGTATATAGAATTTTGCATTTACTTTTATATAGTCATTTTTTGGAGATCAATTCAAAGTATTTATCAAATTTTTAAAAATATTCATAACCTTAAAAAAGTGAAGAACGGTACTTTGCAGGAAAAGTCTCCTCTAGGAGATGGGACTACTTCTCCCTACTCTGCTCCTTCTCATCTACCTTTGATGATCTCCACTCACATAAAGCTGACTTCCTCTCTAAAGCCAGGCTCACATCTCTCTTCCTTGGTGTAGTCTTTGCAGATCACTACAGGTCACGATGACCAATTTCTCCTCTGAACTGTTAGCAATCATGTCCTATATAACAAACCTAGTAATTAATGATAGATCGTCTTGTGGCATTGCTTAAACTTTTACATATCTACATAGTTACATATTATGTAACTATTTTATTGTTGTTTGCCTCATCATTTAGATTTGAAGAATCTAGCATCTCAGACTTTTTTATATTCTCCATAGCATCTTGCCCAAAGCTCCACACAGTGTGAAAGTTCAATAAATATTTGTTGATTTGGTTTGAGACCAGTATCTTACTTTTCATAAAAAAGTATGCATCATTTTGGTGTTCATTAAGTGCCTATTATGTGTGAAGACCTATCATGGAAGTGGACCAATGGGAGTGTTCTCCATTCTTCTGAGGCTGTGAGAGAACCATTTACCGGGGCTTTGTACTCACAGTGAATTAAGGTGGAGATCTTGCAAGAAGGCCATACCCCATGAGATGTTTACAGAGTACAAAAGATGGTACTTAGTGACCCATCAGTTGAGGACAGTAAGAGAAGAGGAGATGAGGATATCAGGAACAGAAAGAAGCTGATTACCTCACAGAAGCATAATTACATGGAGAAGGTGAAGCTAATCAGTCTTCTCTTTATGACATAAAGCAAATCTCAAAGTGTATACCACACTGGCTTATGATCACTCAACAAATATCTGTATGAGGTTTATCGTGAGACATAGAAGGATAAAAAGAACTGAAATTTTAAAATTTACTACAATTTTACATGCTGGTAGACTAAACAGGTGGACTTCTGTGGGTTCTAGTTTAATCTCTGTAAGGGCCATATCAACTTGCTGGTATATCTCATATTAGTATTTGTGGAAAGAACAGTAAATACTTACTTTCAAGTACTTCAACTGTAGTTGGTGAAACAAAGTTAGATATGTAAACATGGACCAACAAGATAGTAGATATTAAAATGTTAGAAAACTATACAAAGACACTAATTATCTGAGTGTATTTACTATTTTTTAATTATTAAAATTCTGTTTTTTAACAATGTCATGAACATTTTATTTTAAAAAACTCCAAAATATGTATTTGGTAGTATTATGACACTTCCTTTTCTAGATTATCTGAAAATAAATGCATCAGAAGCATTTTTTACCATATTACTACCCCTTGCATCAAAATGGCTCTAAGATAAAAAACAAGGTCAAGTCAGCAGAGAACATGTTAATTCTGGCCAATATATAACACAGGCTATTAATATTAAAGTTCACAAAAAGAGGTAATAGTCAATGGGCTAATTTAATTATATTTAGGGTATGTAAAGTTTTAGAAAGTCTCCTATACCAGTGTTTTCATTGTCTTAGAACCAGGACCATATAATTAGACTAATTTCACTGGAAATGAATATTTCAAATTGCCTTATATAAATAGGGTTTTAATTTATTATCTCTTAATAAAATAACTTTTTCAGAAAAAGCTTTAAAATCCCAAGTAGACTATTATTAATAGCTTTCTTTTAGATAAAATGAAATACCTATTTTAAACACAAATAAGACAATGTAGCTCAAAAATTTTCAAAGGATTCATTTTCTAAAGAATAGAGTTCCAAATCTTTAGCATAAGTTTCATGGGTTCTTTCAGTTTCACCTCAACCTAGTTTTTTTAAAAAAATATTATTACCTCCAACTTGGTTGAGGTGAAACTGAGGAAGTTCATGAATCTAATATTTTTTAACTCTACTCTCTAAGAAAAGTAAGAAAAGGGCAATTTTTCTATAGCCATACCAGGCCAAGAAAGCATCATACTTTTTTGCCTTTATGGCTTTTCTTGTGCTATTTTAATTTCCTATAATTCATTCATTTATTCATGGCTGCAAACTACATGATCTGTGCCTGGTTACCTCTCCAAATCATTATTCTTACTTTCTGATCTACAGCACATCAAGCATGTTCCCATCTCATGGCCTTTTGACCTGCCACACTCTCTGCTCAGAACTTTCTTTTCTAGATAGTCACATAACTCACTCTTTCCCTTCATTTACTTACCTTTTCAATGTTGCCTCTTCAAAGAGCTCTTCCTTGACCAACCCATCTAAGAGAGCACACCCAGACCCTCTCTAACCTTCTACTCTGATTAATTTTCTGCATAGCACTTGCCATTACATAAAATATTATCTTCTGACTTAATTGTTATAGCTCACACTTTTTTAATGTTATAGTCATCTTATTATAAAACAAACTCAATAAAATTTATGTGTCTTGAGAACAGAAACCTTTTGGTTTAGTTCACTGCTATTTCTAAATGCCAAAAATAATGGCAAATAGCAAGTGCTCAACAAAAACTGAATAAGTAATTTAACAAATGTATTGGGCTTTATATTGTCCCAAGCATTCTCCTAGGAGAGAAAAAAAAGATAGATAAGACTGAATGTGGTTAAGACAAATATATAAAAATTACTGTGTCATGTGATGCATGCCATAGTAGAAGTAAATAGGAGGTAGCTTGTTAGAGGACAGAAGAGGGGGAGTAATCTCTGGGCTAGATGGGAAATCAGAGATTGTTTCAACAATTACCCCTTCCTCCTCCATGCTGACTCAAATGTCAGCCCCTCTGTCAGTTACTTTTATCTGATTTTCCAAGCACATCAGCCCACCTTCTAAACTCCCTCTTGACATTCTTTTCCATGTCCCATCGAAGCAAAATGTATCACTTTTCTATATTTTTATATTGTTTGTCCATAGAACTAGTAGAACAGTTATAGTGGCCCCTATTATCTACAGAGGATGTGTTCTAAGACTCCCAGTGCATGCCTGAAATCATAAATAATGCCAAACCCTCTATATACACTATGTTTTCTCTTATTCATACATACCTATGATAAAGTTTAATTTATAAATTAGGCCAAGTAAGAGATTAACAAAAAAAAAAACCAATAAGATAGAACAATTATAACAATAGATGGTAATAAAAGCTATGTGAATATGATCTCTCTTTGTGTTTCTTCTGTCTCTCTGAGTGTGTCTCTCTGTCTCTCTGTCTGTCTTTCTCTCTCTCTTTCTTTCAAAATATATTATTGTAATCATTTGGTAAATAGCTTTGTGTCACTCGTTTAAGAGGATCCATAGCTGAAGTCTTCGTATAGGCTCAATTCTTCCCCATGCAACATGTTGCCATTTACCGGAACACGTGTTCTATTCATGTTTTCCACAAAGGACTTATCACATGCTGTGGCTACCCTTACAATTTGAGGTGCAACAGCAAAGCTAGCATTCTTTTTTATTTTTTCACAATTTCACAGATAGAAGATTCTTACTGTATATCTTAGCAACTTCAGCATACATTTCTGTCTTTCCTTATTAAGTGGAGAACTTTAGCTTTAACTTTTCACTTAAAGAAAGCACTTTACATCTTCTCATTGGTGTATCTGAATTACCAGCATTACTATTCTTGCACTTTGGGGCCATTATTAAGTAAAATAGAGGTTACTTGAGCACAAGCACTGCAATACCATGACAGTCTATCTACGGGAAATGACTAAGGGCTGAGCGTGAACAACATTTAGACACTAGACAAAGGGATGATTCATGTCCAGGGCAGGACCCAGCAGCCAGCACAAGATTTAATCATACTACTGAGAAAGATGTCCAATTTAAAACTTACAAATTGTTTATTTCTAAAATTTTTCATTTAATATTTTTGAACCATGGCCAACCTTAGGTAATGGAAGCTCCAGAAAGCAAAACCATTGATTAGGGAGGACTACTGTGTAGATATCCATTGCTATCTGAATTTTCACCACCTTATATTTGCCCAAATGAATTACAAATGTTTTTTACACAAAATTCACTGTCTATGTTAGAAATCCACTTTATTAAATATTTCCACACACCATGTTCAAAGTGCACATCTATTCAGGCAAAGAGATGCATCTCACATGGTTCTCCATGATTACTTTGTTTAAACCTGTTGTCATAATCTTCCCCACATTTTTAAGAAAAAATGTTATCTGAAGGAAGACAGAAATGTGAACATATATATTAAAACAAAAGCTTGGCTAAGCATGTGTTGCTATTATTACATAATAATTTTTCTAAGTGTTGTTAGTTTTAAAAAGTTTCATCATGTCACTCAAGCACAATAGATTATTTTTTGACAACTAGAGAAATACCTTGGTGTGATGGATTAATTGTTGCCATGGTATATTATTGAGCAAAATATTAAAATAGAAGACATTGTTTAGAAAGAAAGCAAGGAAGGAAGGAATTGGTTTAGAGAAGAAATAGAATTTTAAAATCCAAAATAGGTCAAAAGATTTAAGAGTATGCAACACTGCATAATTTGAAGATCATGAGTGAAGCTATTTTCACTAATAGTAAGGTTACAATTAAATGGTTTATTCTACATCAAATTTTCAATGGTTAAAAAAAGATTATTTAGAAAATGGGTGTCATATTCATTTCAAAAGAAGGAAAAAATGTAAGGGCATAATACATTTGAAGATGAAATTTTAGACGAATATTGTAAAGACAATGTTAACCTAATACTTTTGAAAACAAAGACCCTTAGAGAAATATTGAAGAGTAAATAACATTATATAGAAATCATGAAGTAAAGATGATAAAGGAAATATTTAATGATTACATAAGAAACAATCTATTACATCAAAGTATACACAAAGAAGAAAAAATCTTGTAAAAAAGACTGTTTTCATAATAGACCAGTTCTCAAATACTCCTTTATTGCTGTTGATTATAGTAATAACATCTTAGTGGTCTTTTTTGCCTTTCAATATCATCACTTTTATAATCTGTGGTTTAATGTACCATCTCAACATGCAATATCTGTGCAAAGGAGTGATACAGATAACAGTGCTGCGATGGAGAATTTATGAAAGAGATTTGGTATCTGCATTGGCCTGGGTTACATAGAAAACAAGTTGAGCACTAAGTGCTAAGACTTTTTATGGATGTGCAATACCAGGGCAGTATGAGTAAAGGAAAAGAGAATTAAGACATTGAAGGATCAGAAGAAATATAAGGTAATGTGTTACCATGCTAGCCACTGATATGAATGGTTACAAGAAGACACTGATGTGAATGGTTACAAGAAGCAGTTGCTAGGCAGGTAAACCTTTTAGGCCACATAATATGATATGACATTAGGCTGTACAGCAAAACCATGCCTTGAGTAGTTTATTGAAAAGAAGGGAGCTAAAACTTATTTTTCCAGTTCATTCCCATCTCCAGTCTCCCAATTAACTGCTGGGTTTCATCATCTATCTCCATCACATGTTTTATCATATGTTTAGCAAGTCCTGATGTTTTATCAAGACATGCAGCTTCAAGTAGAAGAATAATGTACTCACAAAGGGAAGAAATGTCAAAAGAATCTGAGAAGGCACATGAGATGTGTCCCCCGTGATATCAGAAAGGCTCTCAGATTCATCAGTCAGGCTGGGAGATCAGAATCACAATAAGAAGTGAAGTTTACAAGAAACTGGTTTGGCTATCTGTCAATGGCTTGCCTGGTTTTGTGAAAGTGGTAATAAGCAAAATCTTAGACCATAGTAAGGAAGTTGGGTTTAGTGGACAGTGACAATATTGAGACACTGTTAGCATCACCCGAGGAACTCATTCAAGTAAGTGCTCATCATCAATTGTTGACTGGGGAAAGAAGAGAAGCTGTGAATATTCTATGCTAAAACTTTAAAAGAATACAATTGACTTTGCAAATGAATGTGGCCAGAACATTTGCAGAAACATCACATTAAAATTGCAGTTGTACAAACAAAAACTCATAGACACAGACAACAGCTTAGTGGTTACCAAAGGGAAAATGGGTGGAAGGTAAGGGTAAAGGAAGTTACATATATGGTGACAGAAAGAGATTTGACTTTAAGTAGTGAACACACAATACAATATACAGATGATGTATTATTGAATTGCACACTTGCAACCTATATAATTTATTAACCAAAAAAAATTTAAAGATAAAACTTAAAAAATTAAAAATGCAGTTATAAGCACAATTACAGGGTATCAGGAGCTGCCTATATCAAATGTCTATTTTGCATTAGTTATTTTGTCCCATTACATTTTACCTAGGACTTTAGCCCGTGGCTCATAGTCATCTGCTTCCAGAGTCTTGAATGTCAGAAAGGACTGTCCACCTATTCCCTGGACCTGGACATAGATAAACCTCAGGCATTTTCCGTTCCACTCACTCTTCTACCAGTACATTCTCCCTTCACCTTTACTCATCACCAAACAGCAATAATGACATACCTCCATTTTTTTCCTCTCTTCTCACCACCTACTTCACTCAGCAACTCTTCAATTAGTATTTTTAAATAGATTCACTTATTTTTTTTTAGGTGTTATTTGAATTTATTGTGTAACTTTAACATACTGTTTCATTGCTTCTCTACATTGTACATGCCATTGCAGGAGAAAATTATAATTTGTAACTAATACTGCACATTATTATTGCATTCTGCCTTCAAACGTATACACTAATGATTGACTAATTATCAAATAATTAGGACAAGATTTTGTAAATGCTTTATATCATGCAAGAAATTCCTTAGAGATTGTTATATAAGTATTTAAAACTATGGTAGTGTTATTTGGAGAAATAGGATGCACTAGTAATGCATTATTTTTTCCCATTTAAAACAATGAAACATAGGGTCTATTTACCAAAACCTCATGCAACACATCAAAAATACATTTGATCCCCAAATGATCCAGCAATTGTGCTCCTTGGTATTTACTCAAAGGCATCAAAAATTTTCGTCAACACACACACACAAAAACTGCACACAGATATTTATAGCAGCTTTTTTCATAAATGTCAACCAAGATGCCCTTCAGTAGGTGAATGGGTAAATAAACTGTGATACATCCAGACAATGGAATATTATTTAGTGCTAAAAAGAGATGAGCTATAAAGCCATGAAAGCACTTGGGGGAAACTTAAAGACATATTACTAAGTGAAAGAAGCAAATCTGAAAAAGCTACATACTGTATGATTTCAATTATATTGCATTCTGGAAAAGACAAAACTATGGAAACAGTAAAACATTTAGTGGTTGCCAGGGATTGAGAAGGGG
This sequence comes from Macroglossus sobrinus, assembly GCA_004027375.1. Taxonomy (NCBI): domain Eukaryota; kingdom Metazoa; phylum Chordata; class Mammalia; order Chiroptera; family Pteropodidae; genus Macroglossus; species Macroglossus sobrinus. The sequence continues at coordinate 17,952 of PVKZ01000592.1, forward strand.
AGTGACAAACAGGTGGCATATGGAGGATTTTTAGGGTAATAAAAATATTCTCTGTGATTCTGTAATGACAGGTACATGTCATTATACATTTGTCCAAACCCATAGAATATACAACATGAAGAGTAAAACCTAATGTAAACTATGGACTTTCAGTGATTATAATGTATCAATGAAGATTTGTCAGCCGTAATGAATGTACCTCTCTGGTCAAGGATGTTGATAAGGCAGGAGGTTATACATGTGTAGGGGCAAGAGATATATGCGAAAGCTTTGTACCTTCTCAAATTTGCTCTAAATCTAAAAATGCTCTAAAAAATAAAACAATTTAAAAATAACATTAAAAAATATAAATACATAAATATTAAAAAATGTGATTTGGATAATGAAGGATGCCCATGTAGGTATATATATATGACTCATATGCACATGTGTGTATATATATATATATATATATGTATATTTTATATATATATATTTGTATTTATATGCATGTGTACATATTAATATATATATATACACCTATGTATGCATATATAGATATAAATTTAATTGTGTATGTACTTATACATCTCTTAACAGCATCCTAGGGTAGAAAGAATTAGAGCCTTGAACACAAATAAACTTAGCACTGAATTCTAGATCACCTACTTATTGGCTGGCCCTCAAATTCCTAAGTATTAAAATGGTTATTTAATATAATATCTGCTTTGTAACTTTTCCAAGAGAATTGAAAGTAATAAAGTATGTAAATGCTCCAGCAAAAGGTCTAGCAGCTGGTTCAGTGACCAATAAATTTTAGCTTCCTCTTTAAATATTCCATAACTCTTTCTCACTGAGTTGTGAATTCCTTGAATCCATGATCAGGGCACATTCATCCTTGTGTTCTCAGCATCTAGCACACTCAGTAAATGTTTGTCAAATACAGTGTAATTATGACAAAGGTTATTAAAAAACTAAAGTACTAATTAGTAAAAGGTTTTAAAGAGTTTCCTAATTTCCTTCATATTACATCTAAAGTCAGTGTAGTAACCTTATTTTAAGGCTTTCTGGTATCTTTTCAAAAAGATATCACAGTTTTCCCTTTCTTATGCTTTTCAAATTTATTTTCTACCTGAAAATTTTCTAAGTAAAAGTTACTACTTTTTCTAGTAGTTCTTTTTGGAATGGCAATTTCTATAATATTCCTTGAACAAAATGAAATTTAAACACAGATTAGATGTTGGAATTAAATAATTTTTATTCTATTTCAGTGTTTTACCTTTTCAATTTACTTAAAAGAATTTTTTCTTATTGCTTAAAATTTTATTTTCAATTTTCATTATTATTATTTGTTTTTAACAAATTAGATCTTTCATTCTTTTCCTATTCACTACTCTTTTGTGCATGTGGCTTTTCACTTGTTCAGAAAATAGGCAAAAGATACTTGACCATCACATGTTTCCCAAACATAAACCTTAATTTCAATTATACCGACGCAAAGACAAAATAAAACCCTAGTAAATGTGAAGCATCTGATCGTTACAGCTTTGAGATTAGTCAGATCACAATCAACTGGAACTTCCTTGTACCTAATTTTAATTATCTACAATAATTTAACCCAGGTGTCTCACAAAGTAACATTATCTTACAGTTTACAATTTTGTTAACCTCTTATGAGTAGAAAAAAAAATATTTCAAACCTCTCACTTGATTACTCTGAACTGTGACAATTTCTTTTGCATGAATTAAGCTTGTCTTACTTTCATTTAACATGGCAAATTCAATGTGACCGGTGCAACCTGATACAATATCTTCATAGAAAAAAATAACACGAAGGAATCTCTTTAAAATTATACTCTGCAGCAGCTGGCAGAACAGTAATTTTTAAAATCAAAACTACTAAGTGACTGAGAGACTATTTTAAACAAATTCAAATAAAAAGCTGAAGTAAGAATCGTTTAAAAACCTACATGATACCAAATTATTTGCCTGAGTAAATCTTAACAGCTTACTTTATTATAATCTGATGATAAAAATTATTAAAATTAAATCTAGTAATAACTTTTAAAATCTGAGCTAGTCTCAGAGTTATGAAATGGGAAGTTTTAAATATTTTTTCTAATCATAAGAGGTTAACAAAATTGCAAACTATAAGATAATGTTGTTTTGTGAAGAGAGCTACATCAAATTATCATAAAATAAAATATAAAATTAAAAATAGGTAGAAGCTCAAATAACATTTTGCTAAGTCATTATGGATTGTAGTGTATTAAAAGTCATTACATGTGATTCTAAATGTGATGTTGATTCGATCATTAATTAGGGTGAGGAAAATATCTAAAATACGAAGTTCGATCACCAGCAGGATGTTTGGATCTCTTTCCTTTCACAGGTTTAAAAAAATATTAGAATATAATTTTCTAATTCTACTTTAAATACTTTTTGAAAATAACAATGATAAGTAAATAAAAATTTTTCAAAGTTTTAGATATAATGTTTAGAGACTCTGAAAATTTCTAGTAAAGTTCCTAAATTATTGTTTTTTCTGGGGGAAGAAAATCTTTTATCTTTTCACAATTAGGTTATCTACTTAGTGCAATTCTTATGGCACTAAGATCAGAAACTTCAAGAAGACAGGACCATGCCTCTCTTGTTTCTGACGCTATCCTCAATAACTAGTTTAATGCTAACTAGTATTACATACTTAACCAATATTTGTTGAACAGATGAATAATCGTGTACATGTACTTATATTAACAGGTCCCATTATTAGACTAATAATGGCTCCCATTTGTTTAGTCACTCAAAACTATCTGAACAAGTATCTGTTGATGGCTTCTATGTGCCAGGCTGTGTTCTAGATACTAGGGATTCAGCTGTGAACAAAGCAGACAAAAAGAAAAAATCCTTGCCCCATTGGAATTCACCTTGTAGCAGGAGGAGATAACTAATAGATGCTATAAGCAAGTAAAATATAGAGTTAGTTAATGATAAATGTTTCGTAGAAAACTAAACAGGGAAAATAGCTAAAGGGTGTCAGGTGGCAGCAAGAACTTTCTGGAATGTTTAAGGCACAGCAAAAGGAGCCCTGTGTCAAATAGAGTCAAATAGAGAGAGGAGGTAAGCTTGAAAACATGCGAACTATTATTATGAAGCTTTTACTTTGAGTGAAATGAAGAGCCATTGAGGGTTTTGAGTAGAGATGTGATGCCATCCAATTTACATTATCACAGGATCATTCTGGTTGATATGTTGAGAATAGAGTAAGGCAGAGCTGGAGCCAAAGCAGGAAGACCAGAAAGGAGGCTATTTCAACTATGTAGCCGAGAGATGATATGCTTAAATTTATTGTTCATTATGTGCCAGGCAGTGTGAGAACTGCTTTATATACTTAATATTTACATATTCTATTACCTCACCCCCATAAACTTCTGAAGTAACATTATATTGCCACTTTCTGAGTCAGGAAACCAAGGCTAACAATGTTTAACATGCCCCAAATCACTCAGCTAGCACGCGGCAGATGTAGGATTACACATAAGTATGCCTAATTGTTAACTTTCCCATTACTGTGCCACCCTAAGTTTTTATACATTTTCCAAATGTTTTTTAGTAATTAGAGATTATGATCGTACCCACTTTAGGGGTTCTGTGGCATTAATAATGAGAAAGCGATCCATCCTTCCAGCTCTGTCCTCAGCTTCTCCATGCTGTGAATACTCTACTCCAGCCAAACTGACTTATTATCTCCTAAATATTTCCTGAATTTTCCCAAGAATCTTAGAATTTTAGCATTTAAAGAAAATCTAGCCAACTTGACACTCGAAATAGAAGCCCTATCTGCGTAAGCCCTATTTTCCCATCATTTGGTCTCTGAATATTTCCAAGTGACAGACAAGGTCGCTGACTGTACCTGTTCATGTGCTCACGTGAGACACTGCCTGGGGAATCCTAAACATTCTTGCAATAGATCATGCAAAGAGTTGGCCACATTAAAAGGTTGGGCATATCTTTTCCATTATAGAACATTTCCCATAGACTAGGCCTCTTATTATAAAGAAATGTGGTGATAACAAAAACTGGAACTTAGAGTAGAAACAAAATCCTGCTTCTGTTGCTATTAGAATGTTAAGATTTCTTGGTTTGAAATCCCAAATGTAATATTTTTTAAATTATAGTTAATTTTCACTCTTGTCTATAACTCATAAAGGAAATCACCATTGGAAGAACAAAAAGTAGAACCACAAGTTATAATTTACACAAGTCCTGCATTTACTACTACCCAGATGTGGGTTTCAGGAAATAGCTGACAACCAATTATATCATTGCTCTGGACAATTTGTCTATTCTATGACCTGACACTAAATTTAATCCCAGGCAATGGGCTAGGACGAAGAGGAGAAAAAATTACAATAGATGGGACACTTTGGAAGCTTTGCCTATTAACCTGGCACTGTGGGACTCTACTGAATTCCCTAGGTGGAGATAAACGAGCCCTCAGCTGTCAAAACTATTATCCCGGAATCTGATAAAAATACAACAAAAGGCAAGAGACAGGAGATGTGAGGAGATTGTTTTCAGTTTTTCTACCTTTTATAGTCCTTCAGAGAGTGACAATAAAATGATAGTTCTAAAATCAACCTAATTTCTCTAAAGTTCGATCTTGCTTCATTCCTTGGCTCCAATGCCTGGATTCCAAAAGCTTAGAAAGAACTATAGTAGAGCATAATCAACAGGTGAAGTTTAAGGCAAAAACTTTGACATTTGTCTTCATCTAAGTCCCACAAAGTGACTTTAGGAAAAGCAAGTCAATTACCCTTTGCATTAATCCCTTTACGTGTAAAACTGATTTTAAAAGCATGTCTGCTTACATGTAATTATCTTCTAAACACATTTTTGCACTTTTCCTGTGTATTAGCATAAAATGTTTTAGGCATACTGAGCAGAAGTGAGAGTCCTGACAAGAAGCTTAAGTTACTAAAATAAAGAGCTTTGTACAGTGGCTTCTCATATTGTTATTACAACAATGGCATGTAACAACTCTCTATAAAACTTCATTCCAGGCTACTGCCTGAGTCATAAGTAAAAACACCAGGTAAGTTCCTCAGCCGGCTCTTAGGCAACTCGTTTGGAACAGGATGTGCTTCTTCCTTGAGGTGACAGGTTACATACTGTGAGGTTTGTTTTTTTTCATCCCTATTGAAAACATCTCATTTGCTGCCAAACTATATGTAAGGGAAAGAAGCACGGTGTGCCCTCAAAGGCTCCTTGGAGACTGAAACCAGAGAATAGCCGGACGTACACACAGTATGAAAAGTCCAAATTAAACAATAGCTTTACAAGAGCACCTTCCCATGTGACTTTGAATCAGAGTAAAGGGAAGTTCACAAAAATCAAAGCAGTAAAAGGGATCTTTATTTGGAAAGTAGTCATTAACTTGACAAAGCCAAGCTTTAAGAATTAGATCTGTGAGGAAAATCCTCCTGGCAGTGAAACCTGGGCTTTGATTTCTACTGGCTCATAAAATACATAATAATATCCATTTACAGTTCTATATTACCTTTCAGTTTACAAAGCGCTTCCCATTCATTATTTCATTTTATCCTCATGACATTCTTGTGAGGTATTGAGGCATGGTTATTCCCTCTCATGGGGTAGGAAATTGAGGCTCAGAGAGCAGACAGGATTTCCTCAAGGTCACATAGTTATTAAGAAGCACAGTCCAAACTGAAATTTTGGCCTCCAGACTCCCACTAAGGAGCTCTTTCCTCTGCTGCATCTCTAAAGTTAGTAAGCCGTAATTCCAGATTATCATATCTAGTTATTTGTTAATTGAGAAAATTCTAAAAGTTCCCTGGTTATCCAAGAGCTTGAAAAAAGGCAGCCCAAATTTGAAAGAAAGCAGACTTTCGAGCTGTTTTATATATGTTCCCTATGACAATGGCAAGAAGCCAAGGTACATTCTGAGGACAGACAAAATTAAAATAAACTTTATTTTTTAATTTCATAATAGTAATATTAAAGTCTAAAACTACTGCATATATTGGAAGCTCTGCCAAAGGGGAAAAAAGAAAAGAAAAATTCCCTGACTAATTTATAAACTTGAAATAAGTTTTCTAATGTTCTCTCTAAACTGAGTTTAATACTATGATTTGATATATTGCAAATACTCGAAAGTTACTTTTAGTACCTGGAGTTGGTTTTGTTTTGTTTTATAAGTATGAAACAGCATACAGCAGAGAACTGTGGTAAAAAGGCAATGGTTTGGTGGCCAGAGAAGCTAGGATTGGAATCCTGGTTCTACCTAAGTGACTTGAGCAGTCTATTTAACTACTGAGGGTTTTATCTATAAAATGGAAGCAAACTGTCATTGACTGGTGGCTTAGTCAGCTCAGACTATGCTATGGATGGTCTGAACAGCAGACATTTATTTTCTCACAGTTCTGGAAGGTGGGTGCCAGCAGGGTTGGTTCTTGGTGAGGACTTTCTTTCTGGCTTGTAGATGGTCACTTTCTTGCTGTGTGCTCACATGGCCTTTCCTTGGTGTGTGTGTGCACAGAGAGAGAAAGGAAGCAAACTCTCTAATGTCCGTTCTTATAAGGGTACTGATTTAATCATGGGGACTCTACTCATAATTTAATGTAAACCTGATTACCTTCCAAAAGCCCCACCTCCTAACCATTACATTGGGGGTTAGGGCTTTCATGCATGAATTCTGGGAAACAATCATTCAGTCCAGAGAACATGGTTCCTACCCTAGTATCAAAGCAGACTGGAAAAATAAGGCATTTAGAAAGATAGAAACAATATTATTAAGTAAGGGCACAAAATAGTGAAGACCACTGAAGCCCACTAGTCTTGAGCACGAACATTGGTCACGATCTATCAGGCATCCCTTTTGAAACAACTGAGAACACTGACTAGGAATGAAGCTCTGACAGAATGCTGGACTTGAGATACTAGTCATTGCCTACTGCCCACACCTATTTTCAGAGAATCCATTTTGTTTGCAGCAAATGAGACCCACCTTCTAACCTGATGTGTAAAACAGCTACCCTGAAGCTCGGCAAATCAGGTATTCTGACGTGAGAATGTAGTATTAGGTTTAACTATTGAAGTAGTGAAATGACAGTTGTTTGGGGTGGGGGCGGAGAAACATATTGATGGGTGTAGAACCAAAGTCATTTAAGCAAAAGCTACATCCAAGCAAAAGCTACATCCAAGCAGAAGTTAAGAGAGAGCAGAGAAGTCATGAGAAAAGAGGCAAATTCGGAAGCAATACTAAGCAAATGGGCAGAACGAAGCAGAATCAGGAGGCCAGTCATTCGGTAAGAGAAGGCAATAGACTCAGGCACTGAATTTGCAATCTCAGGGCCTCCAGTGGCCAGATTTTACTTTTATTTCCTGTCTCCAAATATTTCTAGGAGGCTCTAGCAGCTTTTCAATTCACTCTCTTTTCAATAGAAATAGTCTGGATGGCTTTCTGTCTCTTGCAAACAAAAAGCCTTGAACATAACAAATACCTAAAACAAACAAACAAACAAACAAACAAAGGAGGCAGAGGATTAATTTGATCAATACAAATCCACTTGAAAATGCCAAAGAACAATCTAAAAGCAACATGAGTGAGGGCTGGGAGAATCAGAGCAAACATGCAGAGTAGGGTGAGACTCACAGAGAACCCACCCAAAAGACATGAGCTGAATCAAGATTGGAAAGAAGGAAGATACTGTGCTTCCTGTGAGAAAGAGTTTATCTAGAAAAAAAAAAAATCTGCAGAGATGTAAAAACCACTGAAAGTTCAAAAGCAAACTAATAAAATAGCCTAAATTTTCAAAGAAATGATAGTTTTTAAAATCAATTTTATTTTGAATGTATCTTCTAATCTAATGAAGATTGTTAAATTATTAGATTATTTTGAAACTCATATTTTTCTTGGTTCAATAAAAGTAATTTTCTATTGTTTTGCTATTTTTCAACTCCAAAATTAAGTGTGTCTTTAGTTTCTGGTCAGCTGCTAACTATCAATTTCCAGTGAATCAAGTCTTTACATATTAAAGTTCTGCTTGTGGGGTTTACACAAATTTCCTAGTTCATGGCTTAATTATGTGAGGGTAGAACTTTTCTTAGGATAAACATTCAACCAGTTTTAACACGATTATGACTTAACAATTGAGCTTGGTATTAGACATCAATTCTAATATTTGTAAATGTTAAAACACCTTGATATAAAAAGATATATTATTTGCTTTAAATTCCAGCTTTAGCTTCAGGCTCAAAAAACATTGTAAGCTCCACTTACTGGGAGCATGTCACAATGGATTATCTGAAAGAGCATACGACACTTTTAGAGCCCTGTTTATATTTGACACAAATGTTATATATCACCAGCAGGACCAAGAGTTGTCAAATCAATCAATAATTACTGGCAAAGTAAGAACAGGTGATTTTAATGGGAATGACAGGAAATGAATGAGAACAGCTGTAATGTAGCAGTCTTTCCCTTTAGGGACACCACAAAAAAAAAAATATAACATTGTAATAAAGACTAGCCACAACTGCTAATATCTTGCTATCATATTTTTGGGAAGGAAATTCAAACTTATTAACTTACTACTTGAGGCATTTCATTTGTTCCACAAATATTTATTGAGCTCTTATTATGTGCTAAGCTCTGGGCATAGATTGAATAAAAGAGTTTCTTTTGTTTGCACTTAGGATCTAAAGTGGTATGGGACCTCTATGACTCACTCATTTGCTTCAGTGTGTCATACTCATTCATGCTTCTGTCCCTTCTAATATGCTGTCACTCCATTATTCCCGCAGACACATCACATATATGCATGCATGAGGGCACAGACACACACACACACACACACACACACACACACACACACACACATACATGTACACTTCTTTGTGCTGCTATTTCGTACTTCTCAAACTTCAGTGCAAATGTCACTTACACTGGAAAGTTTGTTTCTAATTCCTTTTCTTCTGATTTAAATGCCCCACCCCTGTGTTTTCATATATCCTGTTCATGCTTCTATCAAAGCATTTATCATCATGTACAACCCATTATCATTGTCAATTTACTATGGATCTCCCCTATAAAGACAGGAGCCTAGGTCTAGCACAATACTTGACACATCAAAGTTGCCCTATAAATGACCCTTAATAAATAAATGAACTACTAAGAAGTGGTAGTGGCAGATAGGCTAAGAAGGGAAACAGTCTTGGACATTGAAAACAGCAGTTTTAGTCAAAATCAAGATTTTGATATGTGGACAGGAAGAAAGGATTATTCATCTTACACTGTTTTAAGAGCTTGGAAACAGATTGTATTTAATACATGAGTCTTTCAAGGATGTTATAGTCTGCCCTTTAATTCGGCACTTAGAATTAACAAAAGTCTGGCACTATAGTCAGTGTTCTTTGATGCTGATTGATATAACACACATGGCAAACGCACACATACACACACGCACATGCACAGTACAAGTCTTCTTAAGGTGAATTCACTGGATGTATCAGCTTACTGTTTGGGGCACAACACACACGAGGTATCACATAACAGATGTTCTACTGGGGAATTAAAAAAATAAATCCTTTAATTTTAGGGAAAAGAGTCCATGTTAATAGTTCCACAAGTGTGAAATTTTACCAGATGGTGCTAAATAACTTATCACTTCTCTAGGACATGGCTTATGCCGCATCATGTTGGGCTACCACTGAACAGCTTGGCCTCCTGATTTAAATGCAATGCAAAGATATATTTGGCATTTCTGTGACATTGAGTGAGAGGCTTTAATGCATCCTCAAGTTGCTTTTACACAACTCAAATTATACCTGAGCTAGAGAAGACATGTAACATTTCATCACTGTCATTAGAAAGAAGTCTTAGCAGAACAACTGGGAGAAGAAAGCCCTGTTTCTCCATTTTAATGAGTTCTTTGTAGACTTTGAAGATTTTGGATTTAGATAGCAGGCCATTACCTTGAAAAAGTAGATTGGGAAAATGTCTCCATACAATTGCAAGTGAACCAGAAAGTTTACAAGGCCTTCAGCAGAGACAAACATAGGAAAAAGGATGGTCTCTTTAAACTGGGGCTTCTTAGTCTATGTACAGAAGGCTCAGGACATAATTAGGGCACAACTCATATCACATGCCACCACCACGTGAGTCCAACAACATCCAAACAAATTGTTATATGTTCAATAGACAAGTTCATTGATCACACACATGGAAATCAGGGCAATGCTCAATTGCTATAAAAGTTTCTGAATGCTTGATCTCAATTTCCAAACTTGTTTTATTGCAAACAAATTTTTTAAATAGTCCAATGTCAATCCAACGCATATCTGAAGGCCACACTGTGAGTAGGACTGGTCTGAAACTCTTAAGAGATTTTTGTTTGTTTGTTTTTTAGGTTTACTAGAGGACCAAATGAGATGGTTGAAGGTGACTGGTGATGATGTGTTGATAGTTTGTTGCCAATGGTCTGCTTATGGTATTTAGTCCAATGAATGAGACAAACAAAAGAGAGTTTGACAGGTACTGACTTTAAAAATGAAATGCTTAGAAACCCTGAATGGACAGGCAAGCAGATCTGCCTTTTTGCAACAGTTGTAGCCTTTTTCTAGAGGATGTTATCTAAGGAGTTATTAAGGAGGGCAAAACAAGAAAATAGAAGTTCAGCTGAGAAGGCATCCTTACCAGGATGTGTGAAAGTTACAGGAATGTCAGAGGTAACAAGAAGTTTACCTCTCTCTCCGTTATTTATCCTCCCTCTCTGAGCCTTTAGGTTTCTGTGTTCAAATGCTACAAATAATAATTACTAATTCACAGTACTTGAAAGAATATTAATGGAGAAAATAGATTTAAAATTGTTTTTTTCAACTCATCTTAACTCTCCACTAAAATACCAAGGATGACCAAAGGCAAAAACTGTTATATCTCTAAAACCTAAAACTGGTAGCCTATCACAAGAATCTACTGGAGGTTTATATGAAGGCTAACAATGGAACTGGATTTTAAGAAATTCAAAAGCCTATCCCATGTTTCATCTGTTGAAAGAGAATATCTCAGTCACCTAAAAATATGAGAAAAAAAAAGTAGTAGGAGTTTCTAGGCTCTTTGTACTTTCTCCAACCACTTCACTCTGATTTAGATATCCACAGAGTATAGTTCCACTCTTGCAAAGTATTTCGGGGCCGTTAAAATCCATCAGCTCTTCACTTCCTACTATCCAATAACCATGTGAAGACTAATTCCAAGAGAAAAATAAATAAAAACTCTGGAAATAAATGGGTACATTTATTTGTACATTTATTGTTCCAAACATTTTAGACATTTAAACATTCTAGACATTTGTTCTTGGTATTATAGATTTTCAAGTACTTTCTTCTTTTACAAAATAGGGTTCACAGAAGAATAGCACTATGAAATGTCTTTCCAGAAGGTTATGTAAACAAAGAATTTTAAGAAAGGATGTATAGCTACTCCTTGGAGGTTATAATAGATATAACAATTTTGAGATATTCTGCAGGAAATAATTGTTTAAATTTTTATCCATCATTTTCTAAATATTTTTGCTTAGATAAATTTTCTCCCATAACTTTTAATATCCTATATAGCAACTATTTTTCAGAAAGCACATTACCTGATATAATCAAATCATTTCCCAGTTTAGATCTGATGAAAGAATTCATCTAGCACCAGAAGTGTCTGTGAGAAAAGCCAAAGACCATCCACAAACTCTGTCTGATTGCAAACACTGAATTAAAAAAGAGACTTTTTTGTTTATTACAGGATGAATACAAAAAAAGTTTAAGTCTATAAATTAGTACTGAAATAGAAAAAAAGTAACATCATCTGGAAGACTCCAGAGATGATTATTCTCTAGAAATAATTCTATCTACCATTCAATGTTTAAATTTTGAAATATCAGTAAAATACAGTTTCAATCAAACAATAATATAAAACTCACAAACTACCTAAATAGATTTAATAGATCCAAAATAATTGAAATACTTATCAAAAATAGTCCAAAAAACCTTTAAAGTTTACCTATTGTATGGTTGAATTCTTTCAAGAAATAGATACTCACCATTATATGAACAATTCTAGAATATATATGGATAGATGATAGATAGATAGATGATGGATGCAGATGATGGGTGGATGGATGGATGGATGTATGTATGTATGGATGGATGGATGGATAGACAGACAGATAGATAGAAACACAAATCCTCTTTATTTACTTCACAAAGCTGACATAATCCTGCCACTAAAACAACACAAACCACACACACACACACACACACACACACACACACACACACACAACAACTACTACTACTACTACTACTACTACTACTACTACGACTACTACTACGACTACTGACACAACTACTGACAAATATCAGTAAAAGCATGAATGCAAAACTCCTAAGTTAAATTCAAACGTATATTAAAAGCATAATCCACCATGAAGAAGTAGGGTTTGCTCCAGGCACACAGGATTATCTTAGTGCTAATAACCAGGGATTGGCAACGAGCAGTAACGCGAGTACTGTGTGTGAAGAGTGGAGCTGTAGGTCCCTCCTGCTCTGTTCCAAAGCAGTAGTAGTTAGGGTTTCTGCGACTCTCCTGTTTTCAAAGTTTTTTTCAGAAAAGAAGATAAAAGTTGCTTGAAGAAAAAGCTGCTTTATTGTCAGTTTCATTACATTATCATCAATAATATATAGTGCAATGTTCTAAGGTTTGTACAGAATTTTGCCAGAAGAATGTTAGAAGCCATCAAGGAGATTTCACAGAGAAAGCAACAATTAAACTATGATTGCAGGGATATATATGATCTTATCAGGCTGACAAAGAAGACAAAACTAAGAAGAGCAGGAATGTACATATGAAACTTTAAAGTACAACAGTGTCTAATCCAGGGTGGCTAGAGCCTTCGACAGATGCAATGCAATGACTGCAAATGAAGCTAGAAGAGTAAGCTGGGTCAATTTATGAAAGCCTTGTTTAATATTCAACTTCTAACAAATTCTGCCTGTCTAACAAGTTCAACTTATTTTGCACAAATTTCTATAATAACAACTGAGAACAGAATAGAATAGACAGTGGCACTGAAAATGCAGTTATTGAGGTTTTAGTAGGTGAAACAAAATAATTCTGTTTTAAAGCCAAGTAATTGCAGACAAAGGAATTATTGCAAACATTACATATTTACAATAAAACTGAGCAGTTCAGATCCTGTGTCAACAAGAAAAGTATAGCCAGGACGGTAAAGAGATTATTTTAATCAAACCTGACTGATTTAACTCCTGTCCTAGAGAAGAACAGTGGAAAGATTACCCTAAGATCATGCTTCAGTCCTACCTATACTTCTTTGTATTTATTCTGTGTGTCTATGCTAAAGTTAACTGATAAGAAAGCATTAATGCTCATTCTCTTAGTGCACATTTAGTTCTCAGTTAACTTTTTATCGATAGTTTTTCATTAAAAACCCTTTTGGTTTATCAAAGGTATTTAAATCAAGAATGTAAATAATGCATGCATACCACTTTTGTATTTTGTTTGTAAATTAACTTTTATAAAGTTTACTTTTTTTATACATAAAGAAAACCAACTTTCTTAAGACTATCTTTGTATTCTTTGCTGTAGTTCTTAAGCCTTGAACTTTGACCTTTGCAACAATAAAGCAACATTTCTATGACACACATGAGATCATTTTTTTAAAGAAAAAGAATGCACAGAGTTTTTACATTTTTAAGTGTTGCATTTAAAAGATACTCAGAATTCTCTAGTTTGATACATTCTTGCAAAATATCTCTACTGTAATTTGTGGTACAATGCTGTGTCCCAAAGTGTATTTTCTACTAATAAGCATTTTATTATGGCGCATCAACACAATTTCTATTTGGATAAAACATCACTATATTGTGTTACTCATTAGGTGTGATTGAATTTCTTTTGCAGTTATTAAAAAATCTCAAATTTCTAAATCTGTAAAATAAAACTTTTAAATAAATAGAGAAGTAAATAAATAAATAAATGTGTTTAAACATTAAAAACTCAACCAACTCCTGTGTTCAAAATATACTGCTCAATGAACCAATTAAACAAGCTCCTAGTAAAGAGACAATTCATATCTAAGATATGCATGAATTTTATAGATATTTCCCCTTTAAAATCACAGATCCTATAACTCTAAGGGACACCTCCCAGCTTGCCAACTATTTACTTTGTCCCAAACTGAAGAAGGCTCAGGCAACGAAGCCCATTTGTTATCAGAATAGGATTAGAGTTTACTTGCCTTTCAATGGCGACCACATGCTTCTCAGTTGTACATCTCACATGCAGCCACTATCAGGCCTGATTTGAGGTTCAGAGACCTACAGGCTACCTCCTATGAGTAGTGCACCTGCATACACTGCAATGCTCCCTGGGGCTGCTGGTGTACTAGGCCATTTTGAACACTGGCATGCTCTGCATTCCACTTTTTTATCCAAGCCCAGAAATCTTTTCCCAATGGCCTCATGATTGCTTTCCTCTTGGACCTGGACATTTGCAATAATCAATTTAATGCCTCAAATAATCTTCCTCTGTCCTTTGACCTAGCCTTCTACTCCCACTTAAAAACCTAGATGTGACAACACCTTTTTCCCCTAACAGAGCTTATTAGGATATACTTTTAGGCAAAACATATCCACTCAAACATATAAAGATTGTAGAGATAGTAAATTACTCTACTACTAACATTTAGAGAAAATAGTCAAATGAAATGCTAGGATGCCCATTTGTAGAAATAATTTTAGGCATCCCATAAAATGATTAAATTTGTTAAAGTTTTATAAAGGTCCTGAGGAACTGACACCTTTAGCAGTAAAGCTATCTTTAGAGAGTACAGAACCATGAAACTGAGAGATTCTTGTTTTCTGGGCATTAGAGACCTCTGGATTTAACCCAAAGATTATACTGAGTCATCAGAGATCTGCACTTTTCTTCAAAAGAAATCAGCCGAATTATTTTTACTTTGGGACTCTGGTATGGGGCAAGAATGTGAGGGAGACAAGTCCTTCTCTTTTATTATTCATTTTATCATGAAGTGAACATTCAATGCTATATATTCTCTCCCACAATAAAGGCTAAAAGTTTAACCAAAAAGATCTAGTTATAAATATATACTATCAACTCTAAGCTGATTAATGTTTAAGTTTATGGATTTTTCCAGACCCAGTCTCAACTAAAATTTCTCTTTTGATATTTTATAGTAATGGCCTATAATAAGAACATATTCCTTAAAATCCCAGCACATTTTCCTTTTCTGAAAAGGTCCACCCTTTCTTCCATTTCCACCTTCTTTGGACAGGTAAGAGCTACCAATCACAACAACCCATTCATTGGTCAGAGAGTCTGTGTGGCTCTGAACGGGGCCTTTCCTAAGCTTCTACAAAATGCAACTTAAAGAATAGAGACAGTCTCTCTCTGATGTCAAGGCTTAGGATCAGAGTCTGCGAGCATGGTGATCTTGTGAAAGAGGCCAGTAGAAAAACAAGTTGAAAGAAGTAGAAATGAAAGCTAGAAGAGAGAGGAGACTTGAAAGTATCTGCGTTCCTATTTCCAGAAATCCTGAGACCCAGTTACATCCTTTGCCCTTTCCTTTTGCCTTAGTTGAGGTTTTATTTCTGTTACTTGAACATAAAGGATCTTAATGTAGACCCTCTCATAATCCCTCCATTAAGAATGGAATAAAGAAATAAAGCCTCAGTCTAGTATATTTTCATTTGATTAACAAACGTGTTAAAAAGTTTAGTTCTAGGAGAACCTGAACCATTGGCCAACTATAAAACTGGGAGTAAAAGGTAAAAGGGGAAAGTGTCTACACACTTCTAATGCCTCATCCCCAAAGGAACGTGGCATCCAGCATCCAGCGTTGTGAGCACCCACAGGCAGATCTTGACATGCTTAAGCTCCTTTTTGCTCCTCTAGCTCTTGAATCCAGATGAGTTCACTGGTGTGATCTCACTTTAGAGAGCATTCATATGAAAGGAAGTGTGATGTAGGTGAGTCAAGGGCAGAGGGGAGACTCCGTCCTCTCAAGTCAAGTTTCCAGGCAGAGAAAGGCAAAGAGCAAAAAAATTCCAAAACCAGCTTCCTCTTTAGATTGGTAAACCAAAGACTTGGCTCCCTTTGGAAAATTAGCCTTGAGGCTCTGAAGCCAACTCTACAAACAGCTCAGCCACTCCCCCACAGCACTCATATTTTCATGCTGCAATAATAGCCACTCCTTGCTCTGGTTTGGGTCCAAAAACAATTCCTCCCTTCTCTTCTAATACCAGCCTCCCTTTAGTGAGCTCATGTCCTCCCTCTCTTTTCCTCTCCCTCTGACTCACAGTGCTCAAAGCTTTGAGAAATCAAAACCTGTTGGATCAGCTACACTAGAATCATTAACTTTGAATGGGCCAGCCCTTCCGTGAAAGGGAATCTCATTTTCATTGTTAGTACTAAGGCTCTGAGTTACTTAACTTGGTCATGAAAAGCCCAGGACCCAATTCATTTTCTTGCCAGAAAAAGTAAACAATAGTATTAGGTTTTTAAAAGGAAAAAATATATATATAGTAAAGCAAAATAACTCTGCTATTTTTATATCTCTCAAAAGAAATGTCATTTATGTAGTTTTAAAACTGGATAATAAGGCTATTCTTTCACCTTAATCTCTGTTTTTAAATGTAGTTTTTGGCTAAGATGCAAAGTGTTTTTAATGAAGCAATTCAGAAAAGTAAGATTCATCGATGGAGGACTTAAACATGACTTGACTACATTCATCTTTATACATGAAGCACTAAGCATCGCACCTAAATAATTTTTTCATAAATAGGTATAGGATTTATCATAAAGTGGTTTACCAATAGAGAAATAAAATTCAGAAATAAAGATTAGTCACCAAATATTTGGCGGATAAGGGAATCACTGTTATCCAAACCAGAAAACAATTTGCTAGAGCTCACATTTCTCAGAATTTTTCATGAATTTTAATCACCTTTGCAGGAAAAAAAAATGATTTTTTTCCTTTGGTATCAGGACAAATACAAAATTTTATGGGGAGGCCTGTCTCCCTTGACTCTTAAAAGTATCCTTAAAATCAAATTGATATTTTGTTACCTGCCTCTCCCAGACCAAGGCCAATGGACTCAAGCAATTCTTGATAAAGATCAAGGTCAAGCTCATTTTGCTTCCAACCAAGTGATGTTTTTTTGAGGACTTGGTACATACTACTTGTGATGAATGTTCTTAGATTTGTACAAGGAAACAGGGAAAAAAATATGTTGGAGAAAAATTAAATACTGGGCCTGGATTTAAACCTACATTAATCAACAGGCAGTCTATAAAACAGGGTATAATTAAATAAATTAAGCACAGCAATATTTTTCAGCATTATTATATTCACTGGCCAGTGAGATTTGTGGATGATTTTAAGTGGGTTGGCTGATTTTTTTTTCTAGAGAGTAGTTATCCATGCAGAGATGATTAGCTTTCAATTACATGTAATGAATACTCACTTGGATTTCTTTGCCTCCACCCCTTTCTCTCTTTGGGAAAAAAAAAACATACTGAACCTCTCAGACAATTAACTCTCTACGAACTACACTACTACATCACCAAAAGAATAATGATTAAGAAATAAAATCATATGGCTAGCTCTTTTGGTATTTTGCTGAGTTCTCAGGAAAATCACTCACTAGGTATGATGGATCTTTTCTATCAAAAATGCCCTGGAAACTGCCAGCCAAGGAAAGATCTGGAAAAAGTTTACAACATATCTTGAGCACCTAAATAAAGATGCTGTAGAGACATGCTGTATTAGCCAGTTTTCTGAGTGCTGGGCTTTCTTGTATTATGAAACTAAAGGCCCTTCAATATTCTTTAACTCTTACTTTAAAAACACACTGGCATGGTTTTTTCTGTTTTGGTTCATTTATGACAATGCTACTTACAAAGAAAAAAATAAGCAAAATAAAAATTAAAAATCAGAAAAATAAATGCATTTAATTAAGATTGCGTAGCTACTCAAGACAGAAATAAAAATTTTAACACGTCTCAAAATCCACTGGTTATTTTGCTATTTTGCCTCTCATAAGATAATGTGGATGAAATGCATATACAAGATCTCTAAATGCTTTTTAGCCCCTCTGATATATTTCTTTATAATTAGTGAATTTCTACAGTCAGTGCTCAGTGTTTTAGTTAACAACACAATGCAAACCTTTAAAGAACCCAAACAAACAAGTTTCCAGCATGTCTTGGGTCTTTCAGGTTTCAATTCTCCATATCAATCTAAAGCAACAAAAATCTGACAATTCTATTTGCTTTTAGACCGTGTTTTTGCATCTTAAAAACAAGTACTTCTCATGTTCCAGTAATTCACACCAACTCAAATATTTTAAATGAAGCTAGGCTGTAAAGGAAATCAAGAGGAAGTTAAAAAAAAAAAAACTTTCCATGATTGCTCCCAACTCATCTTTGCTCACTCGGTGCCACAAACAGCTGGCTGAACAAAAAGCACCATCCCAAATTTAGTATAAAATTTATTTTAAAGAGTCTTTCATATCTTATCACAATCTAGCTATATAACAACATGAGCTTTTAATTCTCTTTTCTAAAGTTTTACACAATTCAAAATTAAATTAAAAAAAATTATTTTTTATTTAATGAAGCTAACAGCTTGCATTTCCTCACCAAAGTGGCAAAAACAAGATAGGAAATGAATCCGACCACTATTTATATATAGCATCGCAAAACAAGTTATGTTTTCTAAGTCAGCTGAGAGGGGCGCCATCTTGGTGAGCACTAAAAATGTCAGCTGCTTTCAAATTTCCCAGTAAAAGTTTTCTGTATGTGATTGTCTTTTGAAAAAAAAAAAAGAGAGAGAAAGATAGCACTTCAATCCCAAGACAGTGTTAACTTAAGATATATGCATGTAACATTCTAAGAGTTGATAAAAGTTAACATGGAAATAGTATACAACAATAAAAAGGAGCAAACCACTTATAAAACAATAACATGGAAAGATCTTACAAATGTTTTTCTAAGTGAGAGAAGCCATAGATGAAAGGGTATATATTACATGATTTCATGCATAAAACTCAAAACAGTGATCATCATGGTATGGAATCTGGAAGAAGTATTTACTGGGAAGGGACAGAAGGAAGCTTCTTGGTGCCAGAATTGTTCTATATTCAACTTGGTGGTAGTTATATGGAGATTACACACACACACACACACACACACACACACACACACACGTGTGTGTGTGTGTGTGTGTATATATAGATAGATAGATATAGATATAGATATAGTCATTGAGCTGTGTGCTTAAGATCAGTGTTTTTTAAGTTCTTATTCAATGTATGCTACATTCATACTTCAATTAAAAATTTTTTTTAAGTTTAGCCTGATTATATATCTGGAAGGAAGGCTATAGAATTCATGCCTTCAATATTACTGACAATTCTGTTTTTTGTGGTACACATACTTTTGTAATGGTACTTACTGATCTACAACTCCTTATTTAAGTTATGAAATCCAAAAAGCTATGAAAACCAACGTTTCCAACTGACCTGAGCTGATGCGAAGCTATTTAAACTTTTAATTTTTCCACATTCTACCTAGTGCAATTATTCATATGCCTCACTGTGGAAATGTCATTTAACTATAGGATTTTATCCACACCCCGCACCATGGTGTTACATGGTATAGAGTATATGTACCCTGTTACCTTTGTAAAATCCAAAAATGACTCAAATTTCTAAACACTCTGGACCCAATGGTTTCAAATAGGATATTGTTAAGCTTTATTTATTTGATTATAAGAAAAGATAGAACCATATCTTGGTTTTTACCTTTCACTTTTTATCATGTCTCTATTTGAAACCTTCAAAGACTCAAATAAATTATGAAATCCATATTGTTTACCAAAAACAGAAATCTCACAAACCACAAGAAATTTGCCACTGACTCTAGGAAAAAAAAATTGCTTTTTTGTGCTGCCCTACTTTGCACCATAACTTCTGAACTGCTACTTTCATATTTCTTCTCTTTATTTCTTTATTTTTTCCCCAAGGAGAAGTATTCATTGTCTGTATTCTGCCCAAATATATTCCAGAAGCACTGTATTTGCCTCACACTTGTGTATCAGTTTCGAGACCATCATAAATCAACAGTCTGTGGATGAAGGTGCTCAGACCAAAATTCTGCCTTTGAAAACACATAGCATCACTCTCCTCTAACAGCTGCAGCCTTTTATTAATGGCTCAGGAGTCTTTCACACCTCCTTTTAAATCCAGACCATTTGAAGTAATAAGAAAAGGGGGGCAGCAGTTTATAGGCAGGAAATATTAAAGTATTTAATTGCTTTTTTTTCTTGGCACAAGTCAGACAGCCTCAAGCCTTCTGTAACACATGAAAAAGGACACCTGCCCATGCTTGAATGGACATGAAACAGGGGATTGCTAAATTGAATACATCTGTGACCAAACTGCCTTTAAACTCATTGTTTTATTAGTTCCCTCCAACTACTTTTCATTTTTTTCTTCCTTCTCTTCATCTAATTACAACAAAATGCAAAAGAGAGCAAATTGATATCATACCCAAGAAGGTTCCCTAACCTATCTCAAATAAAAACAGTGCACAGATTGAACCTGAAGTTTTTTCCCATTGTCCATTCCTATAGTTTATAATATAGCCTGTCAAACGCTTCTCAGAGAAAATGAGATTTAAATATTAGTACTAATGGGATTACTAAATTTTGTGATGAGTTTCCGAGGTAGAATAAGGCAGCCTGAGGTCAAGTTCCAGCTCTGAAATTTGCTAATTGAGTGACTATGGATAAGTTACTTAGTTTCTCTGAGCTTCAGTTCCCTCATCTATCAAATGGGGATAGTCAATCATGCCTCTCACCTGAGGGGATCATGAGCATTAAATGAGATATCGATCATTAATGTTCAGTAAAATGCTTAATGGTAGCTCTGCTTTTATTACAATTCAGTCTAAAAAGAATTATTCCTAAAGCAGAAGAAGATATGGCTAAAACTTTTTCATGGACAACTGATAGTAGTTCAAGAGTGTCTTGCTGAAATTTGAATTGGTTTTCTCTTGCTACATAACAAAATTCCACAAACTTAACTACTTAAAACAACACCCATTTATTATCTCACAGTTATGCAGACAGAAGTCCAGCATAGTATGGTGGGGGTCTCTTCTCTAGATATCACAAGGCTGAAATCAAGGTGTGGCCTGGGGTTGAGTTCTTGTCTAAAAATCCTAAAGAAAAATCTGCTTCCATGCTCACATGGTTGTTAGCTAAATTCATTTCCTGTAGTAGTACTGAGAAGCTGTTTCCTTGCTGGCTCTCAGCAAAAGGTTTCTCTTAGCTCTTGGAGGTCATTCTCAGTTCCTTCCCTTGAAAATCCTCTATCTTCAAAGTCAACAACAGAGAATTTCCTTCACATTGAATCCCTGTAGTGCTTCGATTTTCTCTGAATTTTGCAACCAGTCAGAGAAAATTCTGCTCTTAAAGCAGTCATGCGACCAAATTAGTCCAACCTAGAGAGTCTTCCTATTTTAAATTAAACTAATAAATAACCTTAATTTTATCTGCAAAAATCCCTTTTATCATGCAACATAACATAACCATGAAGTAATACCAGAAGCAGAAATCATGGGGCCATCTTAGAATTCTGACTACCATAAAAATTTTAATATTAGGTGAGATGAAAAATACATGTATTATATTTTAAGGCAGAGCTAGAAAAGAATGTGGCAGCCTTCTAATCACTCTTCCTGGTCTCCATCTTGGTTCCCCAAATTCAATCCTCATAGAGCTGCCTTCATTAAATACCTAAAAGCAAACTTTATAAGATCCTCACTGACTACAAGATCAAGTTTAAACTTCTTAATTTGATCCACAAATCTTCCATGATGTGGCTGATCTCTCAAAACTACCTCACAAGCTTCTAATTCCATGTTTATGCTTTGTGACCCCACAACACCAAACTGCTTATAGTATCCTTCATTCACCGTGTTTCTCACCTCTATGTCTAGTCAATCTGTGCTCTCAGCCCAGAATACCATATCTAGATTTTCACACCCCAATGTTTAGGTAAATCTTATTCATTCTTCAATTTTGCTCTTGTCACTTCATTTATTCATTCATTTATCCAATAAATAACTATAGAACATCCATTCTACAATAGAGACTAAGTTATTGTGATAAAAGAGACTCACACAGTTCCTGCTTTCATAGAGCATACACTATCAATGGGGAATAGGCCATTAAACAAATGATTAAAACCAGGGATGAGTGCAATGACTGGAGGACTGGTACACTGACAAGAGGCACTTAACTGAAGTCAGAAGTTTGCTGGAGGAAGTAACATCCAAGTCAAGACTTAAACTATGAGTAGGAGTTAGGCTGGTAAATAGGAGTGTGAGAGCAGAGGATGTTCCAAACAGAAGGAATAACATGATAACGTACAAACACATGTGTGTTAGAAAGAACATGGTTTCTCTGAAGGACTCAAAATAACTCAGTCTACCAGAGTATGAAGTGCCCAGGGCAGGATAGACCCTTTCCCTGAGCTAATGAAGAGCCATTGAAGTTTACAATTAGATATATGCTTAAGTATCTCCCCAGCTGGCCTGCAATAACAGATTGGAGGAGGGACTAACAAGAGGACAGGAAACAAGCAGGAAGTCCAGTGCAGTAATCTAGATCAGAGATGACAGTGAAAGGTTTTATGTAGGAGCAAGAGAGACTGAGGGATATGGACAGGCCTGAGAGAAGATGCCACTTACAGGAACTTGGTGATGAATCAGCTATTGGGGATGAGGGACGATGATGGCCATGTTTCTGGCTTTGGCAACAGTGTGGATGCCAGTGCTTGTCTCTGTCAGCGAGAACATGGGTGAAGAAACAGTTTTGTGGGGGAAGATAATTGTTGCCAAATGGCTTCTGGGATAGCCAGTAATCTACAAAGCCTATTTCAATTCTTCCTATAGCCCACCTGTATGATTCAGCTGCAATAAGCAAGAAAAGAAGCCCATTTGTTGTTCTAGAAATGGCACCAGTCACTGTTCCCCCAATCATCTACCTCTGGTCCCAGGACAGAAGATTCTCATCATCTGAGATTTCTTAATCAAGGCAAAGATGATGGAAAATGATTGTAATAATGATTTCCTCTTGCTCGTTCCTCTGATAATTGAGCTCTTCTTCCAGATGTCTGCATGGCCCGCCCTATCCCTCTCTTTCTTCTGGTCTCTACTAAAATATCTGATCAGAAGGGATTTGCTGACAGCCCTCGACAAAAATTTTCCACCCACACTCCAGCACTCCCTAGCCTTCTTTATTTTTCTCCATAGCACTTTTGACAGAATGTGTGTATGTGCTATTTTCTTTTTTAGTAGAATACAAGTACCACAAAGGAAAAGACTTTTTTTATTCACTGCTGAATCTCATTCTATGTAAGAGTGTTCAGCATATAGTGGATACCAGTAAATATCTGTTGAGTAGAGGAATGAGTGAAGAAAAGAAGTTATGTTGCTGAGAAGATTGATATTGGCTGGAGAAAATTATGTGGAATCATTAGGATAAAAGTCATAAAAGCAGACAATTTTCTCAAGAAGAAAATACAGAATTAATAAAAATTCTTGAGGAATTCCAACAGCCACAACCTTTAAATGATGCAACAGAGTGAGAGGGGCAGTCAGGGAAGCAGAAGGAAAACCAGAAAGTAGACAAATCAGAGAAGCCAAGAAAGGAGGGTGATCATGAAGGAGGTGTCAACAGTGACAAATGTAACCAAGACAAGTAAGAGAAGTTCTAGAAAGTCTCTATTGGATTTAACAACCAAGATGCCATTTGTACCCTCTATTGAGAGCAATACGGAGGAGAGATGTAGATGAAGGCCAGATTTCAGTAGACTTGGGAGTAAAAAGTGAGAGAAAAGGGTTAAGAAAAAAGTAGTTGAGGGAAGTAACTAGAGAAATGCAGGAAAGTTGTTTTGCTGAAGATGATGAAGACTTAAACAAATTTAAAGGTTGGTGGGAAAGTCACAGTAGAGAGGAAGAGGTTTAAGATAAGAGAGAGAAAAAAAATCAATACCGGAAGATCTCTGAAGTACAGGAAGGGAGGTTTCCTTCTTCTGAAAGCCTCCTCTGACCTCCCCTGCAACCTCCTCCTTTCCATCCTCCCCACTACAGCCTGCATCAAGTTTGCACAGGTCTATTATTATGCAGGTCCAGTGGAATTGTAACTCTGTTTATGTTACTATTGTGCCACTAGGTTATGAGCATCATCAGGGAAGAGACAACTTCTGATTCACCTTTTTATCCTCAAGAACTAACACAGGATCTGGTACACAATGAATGTTAAAGAGATATCTGATGATGGAATGGATGGACTGATGGACTCAACAAATATATGTTAAATGCTTATTGAGTCCCAGGTTCTGTTCTGGACTTTGGTAATAGAGCAATGAACAAAACAAAGCCCATGAGCAAGTGAATTGAGGAAAAGACATGAGATTGAGGAGAAAAAAGTGAAATCAGACTTAAGGTAAATGAAACATCATGAACCAGCACTAGATAAATTTAAGAATGTTGCTGCTTTAGAAGGGACACCAGGCCTCTTCACAGCCAATTCTTTTTTTACCAACAAGGGGAGGATTTATTCATAAGGATTGATTATAGTCTTGCCTCTTCATTTCCTGTTTTTAATATTTGTAATCTATGAATCACTTGCTTGAATTTGCCTTTCTCTATGAGCTCTCAAAAGTGAATCACACTGGTTTTTCAGCTCTTAAGAAAGACAATTCAAGCTCTTAGAGTACAGTGGGGTTAAAGACTAGACCATGGATTATTCCAAAGTACCTTCTCACTCAGGACCCCAGTCATCGTTATGTTCTCCTATAGGAATTAAATAGAAAAGATGGGAATGGAGGTAGGGAAATATCCCTATGAGTATTCCCCTGCAAGCTATGATCTACTAAAAGCAAAGCTTTAAAAGATATTGCTCAAACATTTCCAAACAGAATGCTGATGTTTGAGTCAGGGCATATCCAGGAACACCCCAAGCCTCATAGATAGGAGAGATTGAGGTATCAACACACAACAGCACTACTTTGATGCCAAGAAGCCATTCTAGGTCACTTATGTAAGTAATACAAAAGTTATCTAAACAAACACATCAGGGAACATGGTAGTCACTGTGGAGCACTTAAGAATCCACATCCTAAAGGCTCTCAAATATCAGGTGTTCATCAAACACTTGTTTTCTCTTTACTTATTTCCTTTACTGTGGTCTTTTTTTTTTTTTTTTCAAAAATAAGAATTGAATATTTTGTTGGTTTTTTAAACTTTGAAACCCAGTTTCTAATCTTGGTTTGGCCCATTACTCTTATCCAGTTATCTCTTCTCCTAACGATGTTATCCTGTTGAATAGCCACTTCTACACAGATTGCTCCCAATCCTTTGACCATGAACTAAGACCTACATTACAGTCTTCCAGCCAAATACCTGCATGTCTCTCCAATACTGCAAAGCAAACATGTTCAAAAACAAATTCATCCTCTTCCTTTATAGAACTAGTTCTTCCACCCAAACTACCCAGTTTCTATTAATGTCATTCCTATTCTACTAGGTAGAAACCTCAGTTGTCATTGACTCCTCCTCTCTTTCATCTCTCCCTCCCATCCATTCTTAAATTCCATTGAGACAGTCTCTAAGACCCATTTCCAAAATATCAGTTTCATCTATCCTCCTTAACAGTCGACTTCTCCTTATATCTTCACTGCCTTCATTCTGGTTCAAGTTCCTGCTTCTTCTCACCTGGACTGTTGCAACCACTGTTACTGAGGAAAGAAAATTTCACAACCAGATAGATTTGTATTTAAATCTTGGTTTCATCCCTTTCTAATTGTGTGATATTGGGCAATTTCGCAAACCTTCTAATCCTCGATGGTTTTATAAAATGATGGTTTATTTCAGTAGTTATAAAATAATGTAAGTTAAAATGCCTACCATATAATTGCTCAGAGGATTAATGACTCTTCCCCCAAAAGTGGGTTCTGAGCATGTCTTCTTTGTACTCATAAACTTCTAATGACTTCCCTTTTTCTACAAAAACAAGACCCAGCTACTTATTTGCCCTCCACAATATCACCCAAGCTACGTTTCCCAAATTGCCTTTTCAGTCTTCCCCAAACACATCCACATTTTTACCATGTTTGTCTTTCCACTTGATAAGACTTTTCCATTAATCTCCACCAGTCAAAATTTTGCCCATCCTTTAAGAAACAGCTTAAATGCCACCCCCTCCATGAGGCCAAATGTGTGCTCTCCTTTTGAATTCCCACTTCACTTTCTTAATTTCTATATTGTGGAGTTTATCATATTCTGCCTCATATTATGCTCTTAAGTATCCTTGTCTTGTTCTAACTACAAGTTAGAAGAATCGTCTAACTTTTGTTCATCTCTAAAACCTACTGCTTTTCATTTATTTGATACTCAAGAAGTGAGCTGAACTGATTTTAAGGACATTGCCCCCGCAGGAGGCATGTATCTGTTAGGATACAAATTTGATGCAGGCGATCATTTACAACTATTTCAATCAATAATATATCCAGAGTACCTAGAATCATGCTTAAAATATAGTGAGTGTCCCAAAACTATCTATTGGGTCACTTTATAATCCAAGATTATCCTTTGAGCCAAGAAAAAAAAACATAAAATCTAGTTTTTTAAAGTTGTGCCAATTAGTAACACCTAAGCTCTGAACTGTCTCATTTTCTCCTATCAAGAACATTGTATGGTTTATAATTAATTGAAAGGAAATGGGCACCAGGTGCGCAAACAAGGAGAGCACTCAAAGAAAGAGAGTCCAGTCCACATACCCTTAGGTGCCCTTGATCAAACTGGCTTCTCCACAGCTGCCTGATAGCCTTCAAGTGTCCAATAATCCTCTCTCTATCTTGCATAGACACCAAGTCTGCAATTTGGCAGGAGCATAAATTAAAACCCAGGAGAACAATCACAGGAATGCTGGCCTCTGAAGTCAAGGCCAGCCAGCAGTATGATTCAAGCACTTAATGTTGCCTCCCTCTGCTTCAGTTAGAATCCTGAGAGGAATCACTTGCCAGCCCATCCAGAGTCAAAAAAAAAACAAAAAACAAAAAACATTGCTGTGTTGTGGGCAAGGGTCTCTAAGCAGGCTGCAGACGCCATTTTGTTAGCTTTAAGCTATGCCTAAAGATCTAGCCTGCTCACTTCCTGCTGTGATAGACTGGGAGGAAAGAGAGAGTGAGAAGAGCAAAACCTTTCAAGACACATAGACCTGGTTCTGAATGCTATTCACAACTGACTAACAGTGTAGCTGTGGGCATATTATTAGCCTCCCAGACTACAAATTTCTTATCTGTAAAATAATGCCTACCTTGCAGCATTGTTGTAAGAATGAAAGGTAATATATGTAAATCACAAGGCTCCTAGCTATTGCTTTTGGTGTTATTACTATTATTAGATTAGAAAATCAAAGAAAGTAACAACCACAGAGTTTAAGCCAGTATTTGTAACAGAATCCTAAGAATTCATCTTTACTAATTATCTAGAATATGGTTCATTTTGTCTCTTTGAAACATAATGACAGATTTCTTTAAAAAATAATCAACTGCCAATACTAAGCATTCTAAAACCCAACTGACGATAACAACTTTCAAATAAATTTTCAGAATTTACGGCTAGCAGAAAGTATGCTGGATTGCCCTAATTTTCTCTCATCACCTGAACCTCAAGATACAACAAGCAGTGCCCTTGAGGTCTCTTTGCCTCTAGGTCATTGCCACTTACAAAGATTGCTTCTCTTTTCAGTTTGCTCTTCTCTATATTCATGTATCAATCAACCAACCAAGACATGCATGCAACACACACACATGCACACTCTAGACTCCTTCAGTCATCTTGACCTGTCTTCAGTACTTGCTCAAACCTACTGTCACCCTCATTCCCACAGCTACAAGGCCCCAGAGAGGGGAAAGATAGAAGAGACTTTTTCATAGCAGCCACAATCTGACAAAGTGCTAATAAACTTGGCAATCACAGCAACTACAAAGTTACTCAACTGTCACCCATCATTCTCACTCCTTAGGTAAGCAAAGTCCCTGGTATGATTGTATCTGAAATACATGCTTTCTGAAGTTTATCTTGTATCCTATATTTTATACAGATTCAAAATACATAAATCACACAGATTACTAAATGCTATATTTTCCCCCTTATAGGCCATCCTGGATGATGTATTAGTCATTTGCTTAATCGTCTGATTTTCTTTACAGCTTCTTATCTGGTTCTATGATACTAAAACTGACTAATTCTGGAACATTCTCCCCATTGGCTCTGGAAGACAACATCTTAGTTTTTCAACCCTGTGACCTGAAGGCTGGGGGAGCTGGCCTCTGGAACCTAAGACTGAAATGGAAAAGTTGTTTGACAATCATCTTATCCACTGTGTTCTATAACATTTACTTTACTTTCTCATTCCCAACTTTCATGGAAATTACTCAGAATTGCTTAGTTTCATTCAACATCTCTTCTACTCTTAACCACAACACACCAAGAGCAACATTATTTTTATTTATTTATTGCAGTCATGTTTTAACTCTTGAATCAGCTTCCAGGCCAATCTCACTTCAGCCCCATTCCCTTCCACTCTTCTAAGCAGAGTAATTATTCTGGACAGCAGCTCTTCCTAAATTACTACATTACTCACAGGCACTTAACAGCTCCCACCGTCACATATAATCCAAACTCCTATGACTAGCACAGGAAGCCCTCTGTGATCTCGCCCTCACCACCCTCATCTTTTGCCAACTTTTGACTCACTATGTTTTATGCTATCAAACATATCTCACTGCTTTACGTCTTTATACCTCTTATCATGCAGCTCTCTCTGTGTGAAAAAGAAACATCCTTTCTCAGCTCATTTTCAAACCTAGAAAGCTCTGAGTCCTCTTTCAAGAATCTATTTAAGTCTGACCTCACCAGCTAGAGATGCTACCTTCCTTTTTTCGACCCATTTCTCTTTATTCTCTTATTTGTGCTATTGTATCCATCACACTGAAGGGGTTATTTGTTTTTGCCTCAATGACTAGCCTATGAGCTATTTGAGAGTAGAAACCATGTCTCATTTACCTTTGGCTCCTCAGTGCCTTGCAAAATGCTTGGCAGATAGTTGGTGTTTTATAAACATTTATTATATTGACTTTTCCCAGTTTCTTTAGGGGATCTTTTGATAAGAATCTGTCCTAAAAGGACTTCAGCTTGAAAAGATAAATATTGCAAGAGTTCTTCTTACATTAATTGCTTGGAGTATCATTTTATATTACAGTAACACCTGAAATATCTTTTCTTTTATATATTTTCTTAGAAAGTCATCTCATTTTGCCTGTTCAAACAAGCTTGGAAACTTTGGTGTTTGTTTTGAAACTGAAAAGTGCCTTAAGAGGCACTTAGTGCACTTGGAAAGAGTTGAGAAGAGACCCACAGAGATGATTAAAGGCTGGAAAACAGACTAAGAAAATGGAAAGGAAAAGCTAAAGGCAATTGGGTAATCGACGTCAAGCATATGAAGGGCTGTTATTAACAAGGAGGGTGATGAGCCCATCCTGTCCATATCCTTTAAGCGGAGAGCAACAGGAAATGAGGTGAGCTGCAGCAGAGATGATTTGGATTAGACAGAGAGGAACTTTCCTGGCAGAAAACATTGCTATACACTGAAGTACCCAATAGCAACAATACTTTAGTCTTTCTTTCTCTCTCAGTATAGAAACATTGGAAATGTTCTCAACTGTCTAGAGTGTTCCATGTGCAACATTACCTAAATGCAAGGATGGAATTGTACAGTTTTAAGGAACAGTCTCCAGATGGCACATAGATTTTTGTCACCCAGGTCATAGATGGCCTGACAAAGTCCTTTTAACTCTAAAATTTTGGAAAAAGTATCTCAGAAGAACAGAACTCAATTGTCACTTTTTTTTCACTAAACATTTACAAGACCCTTCCCTAGGTCAGTTTGTTTTTTAGGTAGCATCACAATGACTATTGCATAGTTTATTCTAATAGAGGAAAGAGCTGATTACCAAACATTCATATAGGGCTGTCAGACCTCAGTATTCAACATTTGGTCTGTCACTCATACACACACACACACACGCATGCAATATATACACTATACGCATCCACCAAAGCTACTTGCATTTTCTCCAAGTAGCACCAGCCCCCTGCTGCTCTAATCTGCAAGCCTGTGAAAACACTATTTCTCTACCTGTAGAGCCACTCTCACTTCTTACTTAGAAAACCCCTCATTATCTTTAAAAGCATAGCTCAAGTGTTATCTCCTCCAAGGTTTCATTTGGTCAAAGCTACCACTCCTTTCATCCTTACTCTAGATTATAACACGGTTTCATGATTCCTGACCACAAGCATTAGAAAAGGACTCAAAGTAACTCTAATAAATGAGAACTTACTGAAAGTATACCAGTGGCTTAACAATAGCTGGAAGAACAGGCTCAGAAATGCCTAAGATACAAGAGAGTTAGAGGCAAGAAGCAGAGGGCACATTAGCCTCATAGCCAAAAGGATCAGAGAAATTATTTCCTCCATCCTAGTGTCAAAGTCCTAGAAGAAGGTCCAATTGGCTGACCCTGAATCACTTGACTGGACTGACCAGCCTGTGGCTGCTCGAGGGTGAGAAAGGAGAATCAATCTCTTCTAGTTTCCCTGGTGAGAACCAGTCACTAGAAATTATCTTCCCACTAACACTCATAAGATGTAGGAAAAGCAGTTTTTCCCAAAAGAAACTGGAATACAATGAAAAAAGCAATTCATGCTAGAGAGCTCTCTCTCACACTCATCTCATTGTGGGGCATGAAATCTTTAAATTTTCTGACTGTATTCTTAGCAAGTTTTTGTGCTCCCTGAGGGCAAGGTACAGTGACAGTGATCAATGATGGGTACAGAGATCAATAATCTCTTATAGACAGTGATCAATGTTGGGTACAGTGATTGATAATCTCTTATAGACCAGACTCCTGATCAATATTTGTTTGTAATGTATGAAGATCAAAACAGTATTCATCTCTGTGCCTGCCAAGTCCAAGTTCAGTGCTTTTTCTACTCTCTTATAATGTAAACAGGAGTGATGTAGTCAGCTTAAACCCATTTATCAGTTTCTTAACCTAAGAAACATGTTGGTTTTGTTAATAAATTGAAATAGCTATAGTAAGTCTTAGTTATGGCTGGCAAAAAAAATAGTCTCAAAATAGTCACAAAATTGAAATGATGTACAAATACATTTTTAAAGCATCTGTTTATCTTTGAGTCAAACTATGACTTTCATAAAACTTCTCAGACAATGCTACCCATAAGAGACTTTGATTTTTCCAGAGCTAATGGTAACTATAAGAAAACAAAATTATAAGAAAAATAGTACCATAAAGTTGGAAATAAACCCTAATTGTAATAAATAATAAAGTAGTACATAGGTGTTTTCATGTTCACCATAAAGCAGGCAAGCATGACTGGCTAGACAAATCCATTTCAATACCACCAGTGTTCATTGACAGTGTTTATAGCCATTCAAGCCTGTGATTTTACACACTTCATTTAATCCAATTTCAATTTTATTCTGAATCATACTTGGCCCTATACTGAGTATTGCTTTCATTGAGATGAATAAATGCACACTTTGTTCAAAAGAAAAAAGTCTTTGGGAATTCATTGGCAAGTTTTCAGAAGTTCAGGATTTAGTTTATAGATGACTAAGAGATAAGCTGAACTTCCCTTGGAGATGCATTGTCATGAACATTAAGAATAATAGTCAGGTTCTTGACCATGAATTAACAGTACATTTGCCCTTATGTAATATCTATTGCCCTGGGTATCAAGTCTTCAAGGTTATATCAAAGAAAGAAATTAGCTTTGGACTCTAAACTTATATATCTATATAGAATTGGTTCAAGAATCATGGTCTGAGTCCTTTTTCAATAAATCTCTCACATGAAGCTTGCATATTATCCTCATTTTCCATATCACTAAAAAATACAAGTTACATAACTAGAGTTCTATATATCCAATTGGCTGGATTACATTAGGTTTCTGGGGAAATAAAGTTTGCTAATAATAAGCAGTAAAATATTAGCGTTATGTAGAGTCCCATTTTGAAGGGCTTGTTAATCCAGATACATTTTAAATTCTAATTTAAGATCAAACTGGTATATGAAAGTAATTTATATATGATTATATTATGATTGCCCCCTTTCCATCCCATAGAATTCCACTTAAAATTCATTAAAAAGGCAGGAGAGTTAGGACTCACTGGTCCAAATCTAGATTTACAGGTTAGCTGCCCTCTGGATATGAAGGACTTAAAGAAAGTATCAACTATCCTGAAAATATTTTGAAACTGCTAATGAGAATCTATGATGGCAGACCAGTTTGGCAACCCTGAATTGTTTTTACTGCAGTTGTGGATTACCTGTGGTTTCAATGGACTACTGTGTGTGCTTTGTTTATTTTATCTCTTCTTCCTGTTGGAGAAACAGCTGGAGAACAGACATCCTGCTGTTAGGAGCCTGGGGTCTTAGAATATTAACAGGAAGCCAAATAAGCATCTTCATTACTTCACCTGTGGCATAAATGGCAGAAGGAATGGAGCTTGTCAGGAGAAATTGATTTAAAACAGAATGAAGCAGTTTGTGGACCATATGTTTGAACATCCAAGTAATTGCCACTAGCCTAATAAATTGGCTTCTTTCATGTAGAGTTCAACCAGAGGGAAGAGAAAAAGTCAGTTTTCTATAGAAAGGAATAAAGGCTGGCCTCAGTAGCCTGTGGCAATAAATGGAATAAAATATTTGGTGCATTAGACCAAAAAGTTGTATCACATAATTTATAATAGTTGCTTTTAGCTTTTAACAAAAGATTTGGGAGTAGATGGCAAGAATATGTGGATGGGAGAGGAGGAAGTTAACAGCCTTACAAGGTACTTTCATGTGTTTTCCATCATGTATAATTACTCATCCTAAGGCAAGAGGGATATTGCATAAGCATCATTCCAAATATCTTCTGAATTTATGTGAGTATGTGTGTTGTGTGAGGTTTTTGGGGGGGTGAATAGAGAGGAGGAAAAGGGAATGTAAAACATCAATGTCCTGTTCTCAAAATAAAGATACAGGGAAGAAAGGTTATATGATCTAAAACTCTTAATGTAATGTTTACATCATAATGGGTCAGAAATAGTCCTGGAAGTAAAATTCTTTGGTACAGATGCACCTTCCCCTCTGTAGATTGAAGATATATATATAGAGAGAGAGAGAGAGAAGAAGAAGAAGAAGAAGAAGAAGAAGAAGAAGAAGAAGAAGAAGAAGAAGAAGAAGAAGAAGAAGAAGAAGAAGAAGAAGAAGAAGAAGAAGAAGAAGAAGAAGAAGAAGAAAAGGGAGAAGGAGAAGGAGAAGAAAAGGGAGAAGGAGAAGAAAATATCTGATCATTAGGTAGGATAATCCATAACTGTTCCTCCTTTGGAGGGCAGATTGGAACATGATGATTGGAATCCACATAATTTGTGATTATTGTTTCTGTGTAGTCAGGGCTCACAACACCCTGATTGCTCCTATCTGATTCTCCCTGAGAAAAAAAATGGAAAAAATTTTTGGAAAAAAATCCCATTTTCCTTTTAAACATGAAAATGTATTACTGAAAGGCAAAAGAGGGAATAATGATTTCAACATTTATTTTTGGCACCCTCATTCTACTGTACCTAAACATTTATATACCTATGGCATATTGAATTCCTTAGGGCCTTACATGCAGCAGTCTAACTTTGCTAAAATGCACTCAAGAAAGAGAATGCAGAAGCACAAATTCGGACAGCAGTACTCATCATCATACCATGCAATCACTATGAGTCCATGAATCAGATCTAGGCATAAATCCCAGTTATTCCACTTTTAATTACATGAACTTGAATTAGTTACTGTATTTTCCTGAATACTAGGAATTATTCCATTTTACCAAGGAGAAGGTTGAAAACTTTTTCTACCTACTGGAATTATATAAACTTTCAGGAATATAAATGAAAAAATCAAATGTCTACTTATAAAATTTTATTTATTTAATCATATTAATACTTAAAATCATAGAAACATTGATTCAAAAAGAGTTTTGTCACTCTCACATTTCATGAAAGAGTTTTCTTCAACTTCTTAATATGCAGCATTGGCATCAGTTCATCTGACATCATCTTCATTTCTGGATGGGTTGTTTGATGCTGTCATTAGAAATTTTATCCCAAACAACAATTACCCATTCACATAACATTAAAACAATTGCTTTGTTCATTCATCTTGTAAGTGAATATTTGTACTATTGCGTTCTCTTAATATAATAAGTAATATCTTGCTTTTGACAGGCCTCTTTTTAAAGGCTGTCTATGATGACATCCGACCCTTGCAATTTTGAAGTTACCACTCCACCCCCACCCATAACAAGAATAACAAATAAATCTCTGTCAAATTTCTTTGCCTCCTTTTTTAGAGATTCTGCAGGTGACTTGTAAAAGCTTTTGAGACCAAAATTTTCTGAGATCATCTCAGGATTTTGTAGCTTTAGAAGTTGAAGAAGTTCCACATAATACAAGAGACTTTATAAAGATGAAACTAAAGGTGATGATCTCTCCTTTTTTGAAGACAGGTTTGGAAACTATTTCATCCTATATTTTAGTAAGTACAGTACTTAATCTTTTGAAATATGTTTACTCCATTGTAGGACAGAGCCAATAATAGTACTTTGGTCACAAATGGTGGTGAAGATTAAATAAGATGACACACTACAGTGACATCTAGCACAGCACTGTGTACCTGAAAAGCAACAGTCATTACCAATTGTTACTGCCCCAGTCTGGAGTTTCACAAATTAAAAATGGAAAACCTAAAGAGTTATGTCCAAAAAAAAAAAAAAAAAAAAGCCCACAAAGAACTAAAATGAAGTAGATGATGATGAGTTAAAGGAACTTGGAATATTCTTCCAAGAGGAAAAAAGAAAGAGTAATATAATAAATAAATTTCTAAACTGAAAGGATTCAAACAAAGAATAATAAGTATTTCTAATCTTTTTCTTTACTTAATAAGATGGTGATAGTATGCATCAAAATTACAGCATAAAGGACTTTAAAAAACAGATCATTTTGATATAGTTTTGTGTAAAGTCAGTATTATCGAAGAAATAATATTTTAAGGTCCCAATTAAACTATGTTTCAATAAACCAAGATGAGCTACTATATGAAGTGAAGCATAGAAGAGCATGTAAACCAGGGTAGGGATAGAGACTAAAGAGATGGCATTATTTGCTGAGTACCTTGGGTATTGAGCAAATTTATATTTTAGTGTTTCTAATCAAGGGATATCTCTCCTTCCAGAGACTGCACTACCATCAGAAAAAAGCATAAACCTTGGCACTCCAAAGACCTGAGTTCAAATCCCAGCTTTTCTTCTTACTATAACTTTGGAGAAGCTTCTTAAACCCCCTGATTTTATGTTTCATCATCTGCAAACAGTGCATAAAAACATTAATGTTATAAGGCTATAGCAGGGATTCAGTGAAATGTTTATGACATTGCTAAGTATCTGGCACATTGAATATTTCAAGTGTTGATTCTCTTATCCCTCAAATTATGCTTCTGAACATACTCCAGTTTTCAGAGGCTGAAGTTATCATAAAGCATTGTCAGCTGAAACTCTGACAACTAAAGGAGACTCACCCTTCAATATATAACAAAGCCATATCATGGCCTGATTTTAGTTTTAAATAACAAATTCCTCATAGATGGAACTGGACAGAAGTAAACAGACTTTTGCTGAGTGTATGGAGTTGTTATAAAGCTTTCCATTCAGCAGTTATGCTGATAATGGTTCTGCTGCTTAAACATACTCTTAAAGGGAACCTCATCCTTGGTCACAGGACTTTCTTATAGCTGTTATAAATATCTCTACATCCTTCTTCTAATCCAGGTACAAATGGTTTGAAATGCTTTTAAACACCCTAGCAAGGCATATTAATTAGAACAAGGTTTAGCTGACATAATAAAAATACTCAAAATACAGTAACTTAAGTCAGAGATTACTTTTTTTGCACATAGCAATTCAGAGGGAAGTGGTGCTGGACTGGTGGAACAGGTTTGCCATTCTCCAGACATGGCTTCCATCTCTGGATTCTAGGGAACTCCCATGCAATGAGAAGAGCAAGCCAGGAAGGACAGCACCTACCTTTCTAGGTGCATGACCTATAAGTCACACATACTTCAGATTACAACTCATTGGCCAAAATTTAGTCACATGGCCACACCAGCTACAAAGAATGCTAAAAAGCCATGTGCCCAGTAAAAGCTCAGGAAGAAAGAGATAATGAATGTTGGGGCTGGACCAACATAAAATTATGTTGATGTTCTTCATAAAATTAAGGAGGAAAAGTTGTCTGGGTGGTTTAACACTTTATTAAAAGAACACCTAGTTTTGGAAAGTACAAACAATATACCATTTAACCTAAAACTTGATGTAGTAAATATGCATAAAATGCAATGAATAAAGACCCTAGCAACATAAATTGAGTCAGTAAGTACAAACCTTCCTGTTTATATAACAAAAACTTGAGTCATTGAGTCTTACTGAGGCCAAGCTACATCTGGGAAAATCTGAATATGCTGACCCAGAAAAGAGTTGGAGTAGAGCTGTACTGGAACAATGACAGCACTTAGCCTCAATCTTTTAAAAATTCAAAAGGTTTGAGGAGGGCTCCCTGAACATGCTTGAGCAAGCCTAGACAACTCCAAAAGAAGAAAAAGCCCCACTCTGACACAGAGTTTATGGTTTATGAAACACCAGTTCAGATGAAGTGAAAACACCCCCATTTGACTGTGAGAAAATATCTCTTTAGCCAAAGAATAGTAAATTTCCATTTGTAGTCAAGAATTGGTTCACCAGATGTCATTTTGCCAAGTCTTATGGGAATCTTTTCCAACCTATTTGAGAGACTAATATGTTACCTTATTTTATTGTCTGAATTTCACATTTATTTTACTCCAACAGAAAACAAGAATAATTTATCAATAAATGCTTGTTCTTTAGCTTGAAAGAGTTCATCCTGATCTCATAAATGTTTTTATTAACAAATAATTCTTTTCTCTGAAACTTCACACTTTGCAAAGCAAAGATTTAAAAAATTTTTTTCTAACAAGAACAGAGAATACACGGGAATTTTTAGATCTTCAAGAATTAAACACACACACACACACACACACACACACACACACACACAGAGCACAGAAAACCAGGGATTAGTCCCAATCACTTATTTAAAATAGATAAAATTAAGAAGTATATCCCTTGAACTGCTTGACAAAAGAATTAGGGAAATTTGCTAAGAAATTAAACAATCACTACCAGTTTTGAAGATTCTTAGGTATAAAAATTTCATTTTCTAATGGAAAAAATCTAAAAAAAACTCGACATGGGCAAATCCCATATGTCTATGGACTTCAAATTTCTCATTTGTAAAATTAGGAAGTTGAAAGATATTTCTAAGGTATTTTCTAATGTTAATAGTTCATGAGTTTAAGAAACTGCTAGTTATGGTTTTTTAAAAAAATTCCAACTTTACAAATGTCACAGAATTATATTAAATTTTGTTCCTACTTCACATACAAGTTTAGTGAATGATAAATTTCCCCCAACAATTAGGGGAAAATCCAAATTTAGAAGATATCTAGTAAAGCTAAGATCTGTAAAGGAAGAACTAAACTGTTTTCTAGAGAGCTCTCTAGCCTTTAGGGATGTATGTGTCACTTGACTGATTCTTTGTGCCAACAGGGAATTTGGACAAGATCTGTTCCTTCCAAACTAGGATTATTTATCATTTATATCCTGTTGCTAGTAAAATGTTTATATCAGGTGATCTTCCCCCATTCATGTTAGCTTCAAAGGATTAAAGCTAATTATAACATTGGTCTTGATTACACTTATGCTAACTTAAATCTACCTCAGAATGACACTGAGTGAAGCCCTGATTCCAGTCTCAACTCCTCCATCAATGACAATCCATCTGTATTCCTCAGAGCCACCAGAGCCACCAGAGTTGCTTGTGGCAACTCCACAAGCTCCATTGCCAGCTATACAAGTTATGTTATGATATCTCACTCATCCATGGCTTTGCAAGTGCTGCATCCAATACCTACAGTGTCAGTTCCAAGGCATCCTATGGCTATAAGGAAACATTAGTGCTAATTCTCAAAAGAGCTTTCCTCTAGGCAGATGCAGTCCAGGAGGCAAGATCCCATGAAATTTTGTGCAAAGAGAAAGCTGCCACCTTCTCTGAGGGGAAGCAGACCTGCCTCAGAGTATGCACTGGATTTCAGGGCAAAAACTATATAGTTGTACCAGGTGACCAGGACTTTCCTCATTCCCATCCCCTTATTGCCTGCCTTACAGATCTTCATTGTCTTTAAAAATTAACTAAAATCTCATTTCTTTGGGAAGCTTTCACTCTCTTCAACTCCTCCACAGTGACAGAATTTTTCTCTGTGAGCCCACAGCTTCCCATGCCTATCTTTACTGTATCCCACTCTGCTTGCAAGGAATTCCCATCATATCCCTCGTCTTATTGGTGTTAAAGTAGTAAACAGCATTTTAAATCCATACAACCAAACAGTCTAAGAGTAGCATCAAGTGTTGACTCATGTTCTAAATATATCTATTGTACACAGTTATTTCCTTCTCAAAAAAGATAATGGATGATTAATTTACATATTTCTTTTTAAATTTGGATAAAACTTGCTTTTTCTATTAAAAATTTCAGAAGTACAATGTGTAAAATAATTTTCAAATGTTGTTTTATATTCTTTGTAATTTTTCTGTTCTGACACCTACAGAAAAACTCATTTTTTTTTACCCAAAATGTAAATCAGTTAAATTTTAAAATGAAGAACTGATTCCTATTGACTAAGAATAATTTAGTCTTTTACACAGGAATGGAAGTTCCTCATTTCCAGAGATCAGCAAATCATCTGCTATCATTTAATAAGGACCAAGGCAAATGCCAAGCATGCTAGGTAGAAAGGCTTAATTCAGGGTTTCTCAACCATGACACCAATGAGACTTTGGCCAAGTAATTCTTTCTTTGGGGGTTCATCTTATGCATTGTGGGCTGTTTAGCAGTGTTCCTGGCCTCTACACTCTTGATGCCAACTATCTCACTCATAGTTATAACAACCAAAAATGTTCCTAAACATTACCAAACATTACCAAACGATTTTTACCCTTGGAAGAAAAAATTGCCTCCAGTTGAGACCCACTGCTCTTAATATACTGGCTATACTTAATATAGCCAGTCATACAAATACGAGCTCCATTACTTAGGAACCACATTACTCTGTGCAAGTTACTTAATACCTCCAAACTTCATCATGTGTAAAATGGTGCCAGGAAGACTCATTTTCACAGTCTGTGTGAAGAGTAAATGGGAAAAAAATATATAAAATTCTTAGAAGAGCACCTAATATATTGCAAGCTCTTCATCGCTAATATTTATTGTTAGTTATTACAATATATTAAGTATCAGTTTTGCTAGAATTAAAATACCATAACATATGCCCTAGTATATAACCCTGACTACAATTTGATTTTTAGAGTTCAGAACCAGTTCAGTCTCTTACTATGCCTTATTGGCTTCACCACAAACATCAATAATTACTATTCTGTAGCTGAGAAAATCATGCAAAAGTTTCAGGCAGTAGAATTCAGAGGAAGCAAATATTTTCAGTTAAAGAAAAGACTCTGGCTGTTCTCCAACATCTATTCTCTCTTCTTCCCCACTAATAAGAATTTCAAAAATTTAACAACCCCAAATATAATTATACTTCCCAGATTGAAGGAGTCACGTGACAAAATTCTGGTCAGTAGAATTTAAGCAGAACTTGTAGGTACAACTACTGAGATGTATCTTTAGAGGAAGAGGTTTTGCTCCTTCTAACTTTTCATTCATCCTGTTGGATGATTGTAGCACCAGTTAAAACTATGTCAGTTAAAACGGCACCCATGAGACAGTGAAGTGGAAAGTTAGAAGCAGCCTGGGCCCTAGATATCTGTAGTATGGCCCTGCCCTATCAGCTCTGAACTGTCTACATCTTGACTTTAAAGAGAGAGAGGGAAAGAAAACTTCTATCTTGTTTAAGCTACTTTTATTTTGAGTCTCTGTTAGTCATAGCCAAATATGTTTAGCACTGGTTTAAAAGTGTGATACCAAATGGCAAGCATAAAGATACTGGAGGCCAGAAACCTGGCGTCCTACATTATGAAATGGCTCA
Source organism: Macroglossus sobrinus (assembly GCA_004027375.1). NCBI lineage: Eukaryota > Metazoa > Chordata > Mammalia > Chiroptera > Pteropodidae > Macroglossus > Macroglossus sobrinus. The sequence continues at coordinate 58,404 of PVKZ01000592.1, forward strand.
ATATTTGATAAATCTGTCTCTTATAATACCCAGGTGACCCAATCTTTAGCCCTAGGCTATTACCAAAAATTCAGAATGTTGGTTCTTGTCCCTTTTAGTAAAGAGTTATGAAAGAGATTAGCGCTAGCTCAAATTAACCAGTTGCAGAACTGGGTATGAATATCATTTTGCCCTACGGTTTGTAATCGAAGTTATTGAAAAGCCTGTTAAGTTTGGAACTTTTTAAGAATGAAAAAGTAACTGATTCTGTGCATAAACTGAACCCCTTTTAAAGGAAATTATAGAATTAGCAGGAAATAAATACTGATTTCAACCTTCATCATGTAAGAGTTTTCTGCTAGACAATAAGAGCTAGCCTAGTAAAAAAAGATTATATTTCAGGTCTTGCCTTCCTAGCTAAGCCCATTTTCTATGTAACCAGCAGGGGTAGTGTTATAGGCTCAATTGTTGAAGTCATAATTCCCACTACCTCAGAGTGTGACTGCATTTGGAGACAGGGTCTTTAAAGAGGTAATTAAATTAAAATAAAGTCCCTAGAGTAGGCCTTAATCCATATGACTGGTGTCCTTATAAGATAAGGAGATTAGGATGCAGATATGCACAGAGGGAAGGCCACATAAAGCCACAGGAAAAAGATGGCCTTAAAGAAGCCAAAAAGAGACACCTCAAAAAAAATCAACCCTGCTGATACCTGATCTTGGGCTTGTAGCCTCTAAAACTGTGAGGAAATAAATTTCTGTTGTTTGAGCCACCCCACCTATGGTACATTGTTACAGCTGCCCTGGCAAACTAATACAGGCAGTCAGAGTAATAAGCACAATACTGTGGTCAACAAGTAAAAGATAGAGTCATTAGTTTTAAAATCCATGTGTAAATGAGTCCTTTGGCTTTGCTTACTCAAAAGTGTACTAACCAGAAACAAATAGACCAGACACTTACTAACTTTGCAAGGAAATTTTATTGCCAAAGAAACCACAAGCCTGGCCTGGATCATGAACATCCAAGCCCTAAAGCAACCCCTTGAAACCTAAATACTCCACCAGCAAAAAGGAGGCTGAGAAAGAGGGCTAACTGTCCAGGGTCTGTTTCAGATGTGGTCAGGGAACTCCTCCCAGAGAGAAACAAGAGCTGCCAGACATGCTAAGCAAGAGACTTCTCCTTACTCCCTCACTACTCAAGTCCAACAAGATTTTATAACTGCTGCAGCCCAGTTACTGAGAGTATTTGCACTCCTTCCTTTTCCAAATAGGAGTTTTTGCTATAGTTATTATTTTGCCACTCCATTGAAGCATATTGGGTGAGATGAGACCAGAAAATTATAGATCTAAGTGTAACTCTATTCTGACCTCGTAAAAGGAACAAAGCCAGCCTCACCCAGATATCCTGAAACTTGAACTTATTAAAATAACTGGATGGGATTTTGACTTGAATCTCTCAGGAAAGGGATTCTTTAAGTATTTATCTCCTGCTAAGTCTACAATCAGTATTTATCTCCTGCTAAGTCTACAATTTCCTTTAAAAGGGGTTCAGTTTATGCACAGAAGCAGTTACTTTTTTATTCTTAAAAAGCTCCAGACTTAACAGGCTTTTCAATAACTTCGATTACAAACCATAGGGAAAAATGATATTCATACCCAGTTCTGCAACTGGTTAATTTGAGCTAGTGTGAGAAGAAGATACACCAAACTATTTTGGTTTCCATATGGACAGACCATGGTAGAGATGGTTAGATGTCTCTATGTTTGTTCTCCACTTCTGCTTCATTATGAGAAGTCCAAAATTTTAGCTGGGTCTATGGCTGCCCAAAGACATTCTTCAGTTTCCCTTGCAACTAAGTATGGCTATATGACTAAGTTATGACCAATGGGACATAAGCAGACATGATATGTGTAACTTCTGAGATGTGTCCTTAAAGCAGAGACACATGTTCTTCCCTATTTATCTGTCTTGTCTCATGGAACTGAAATGTAAGGGTTAATGCTCCATCCTGTGAATGAGGATCACACATCCAGTTCATCCACCTTTATGAGATGGGCAGTAGAAAGCAACCTGGGTCCCAGAGAACTGAGAAGCCATCATTTTAGTTTCTATATTTTTATATCAGAGAAAAACACATATATATCTTGTTTAAGCCAGTAATATTTTGGGATCCCTATTATCCACAACAGAACTTAAAGCCCAACTGATAGACTGATCTTATGTGTTTTATTTTATTGGCAGACTTGATTAAATAAATAAGAGTGAGAATAAAAGCAGAAAACTATCATATGATTCTAAATTCTAATTCACTTGACTCCTTGAGGAAATGTGTCACTCATAGTCTGTCAATGAGTATAGCAAATGAGTCTGAGAAAAGAAAGTAGACAGAGTAGAAAACTAAATCAAAAAGGGAAGAGATGTACAGATGCTGAGTGAATGGTTTAGAAGCAGACCAGCATGACTCACCTCCCTGAATGCTGTCCTCATAATGAGTCAAAAGGAAAGATGCTGAAAAAGATGGGGAAAAAAATCAGATATGCATTCTGAAATGAGTTATGCTAATTTTCTCAATTACCAAGGTCCATCTTTATCTATAAATGATTTCAAAGTGAAATGATGACTTTCATAAATTTTAATTTGGTTCTGAGATCAAGGAAAGGGAAATGGAATTTTGCTTGAAAAGTGCTCCTTAGTGCACAAATGTTTGCCCAAGAGGGCTATGGTTCTGGCCTACACAAATCCCATTTCTATTAATGAAAATTGTGTTGATAAAGCTCCAGCCATCATATTCCAGTTTTTAGTGATCCCGCTAGCCTGCACAATGCTTAGAAACCATCCAGGGGATACTATAGCGATTGTTACAGAAAATAGCATGTGCCCTCATCCATAATAGACTTGCATAATCATTACATAGACCCATTAGCCAAAGCATTTGGGGAAACATATTGTTTAAACCCAACAATTTGGTAATAGTAACTGCATAAATCAACAAGTGCTTGGGTATGAAGTTTTGGATTTATAAGTAGAAGGAGGGGAAGCATGAACTCCTTTTAGAAGAAATTACCTGAATTCATTCAAATGTCATTGCAATGACCCAAACAAATCTTCTTATTTCGAGACTGCTGCATTAACTATATTATTTTTGCCCATAGCCAGATTGGTTATAGCCTAATTTAAGTCCCTTACACATCACAATTCTCTACTAAGTGGGTAAAGAGCACATGGCCTTCATCACCTGCTAAACATATGACATGGAGTATAAAGTCATTTATTTAAATCTTAATATTAAAGGACTTTTTTGAATTAAGTCATCTGATACCATGTTATAACTTCAATCCAAAACAGATATGCCCCAAAGAGGCAAGATACCTTTCCAAAGACAAAAAAAGGCTTCTAACCTGCTCACAATTAGCCATTACAGGCTACTCAGGAAGGTTTAATTGGGACTGCCACTCTTGATTAACCAGTGACAAGTGAATAGAAGAGTGAGTAAACAAAATTGGATGCACATGTTACCAATTATTCCCATTAGGGATTTTAATAAAATTGTATGTTTTGCTTTGATTTTTCTTTCTTCTCTAGCTCGAAGTTATATAAATTAATGAAAGAACAGAGCTTAAACATAAATGTTTTTCTTCTAAGTGTAGAAGAACCACATGCATCAAAGCCCCTGTATTTTTTCAACTATATTCCAGCCTGGCCTCGGCATTTGCTCTGCAGTGGAGCTGATCAGAATTCTATCCAAAGTCCTCAAAAATGACCAAGTGACGCTCTTTGTAATTCAAACATAAGACTACTTCCTCTTTTCTTCTCTGAGCGATATCAGATCATTTAGCCAAGAGACAAAATTCCCCTCTTATTTACTAAAAAGCAAAATTCTGTTTCTCTGTTGTGATTCACTAGGTTTCTGATTCGTAGCATTTTATTGGGGAGATGAAAGGAGAAAGGGAAGTCACAATGCTGCTGCTGAAAAGATCTTTGGCTCAATTCTGAATTTGGAGCTGGTTAAAATAGCCAACCTCCATAAATGCACTTTTAACTTGAATTTCTTAGACCTGACAGCTTTAATATTTATATTTAAATGTGTGTATTTAAGTATACATATTTAAATGTACATACATATTTCAATATAGATTATTTTTAAATTTTGGGGTTGTACCAAGCACGGTATAAATTTAGCATGAATGAAAGATAGACTTTAAAGAAAAATGTGTACTGGAGTGTGACTCAACTATTACTAAATATTAAGCTTGTTTCGTATTTTCATTTGTAGTAATAAAGAACTACAAGAATCTGGGTATATTTGGAAATTGTCATTTTTTTGCCCCTACAAATATCGTCTAGATCTTTCTAGATTCTATTGGAACAATCATCTTCCTGTGGTTGTGTTTCTAGTGGTTCGACAGATTATAAGACACTAAGAAAATTGTATGTTTTCAAACTGTTCCACAGAGCATGGAGATACCATAATATACAGCTGATCCAAAAGTTAAATAAATTTCTATGACTGGCCCTTCTTATTCTTACCAAGAATGCTGCGAATTTGAGTCTTCCAATCATGGGCAGGGCCAAATCAAGAGCTCACACCTTTTTCAAGCACAGAGACAATCATGTAGATCAGTAGTCCACAAACTTTTTCTATAAAAGTCAGAGAGTACATATTTTAGGCTTTGCAGACCATATGATCACTGTTGTAACTACTCAACTCTGCCTTTGTAGTGAAAGCAGCCATAGATGATATGTAAACCATTCGGTATGGCTGTATTCCAATAAAACTTTATTTACAAAACCAGACTGCAAGTCAGATTTGGCCCTTGAGGTCTATAGTTGGCTTAACTCTAAAATCTCTGATTCTCTCCAATAATTTTAATCTTCCCTCTCATCACCCCAGAAAATAATCAAAGAGACTTTGATGTTAAGGAACAAGAGTTCAGACTTGAAGGGAATGATCTAGAATCATTTGGGGAGCTAGATAAAATATTGATTACATTCCTTCCCTTCCCATCTTTAAGTAAAATCTTATGTGCAGAAGTGCAAGTATTTTTAAAGCTCCCCCAGTTGATTCTGATTCAAAATCAGATCTGTGATTTCTTGGTCTATAATAATAGCTCCAGCTTCTCCAAGAACTTTCTAACATCAGTCGTATCACTTACTATATTAGTCAGGGTAATTAATGCTTGCTGCTATAATAGCAAACCCAAAATCTCAGTGGTGGCTTAACTCAGTGAAAATATATTTCTATTTCACATCACTCTCCTCTATCTTATAGTTTCGCTTATCTGCAACTCTTAGAAAAAGGAAATGAAGGAGGCAAACCATCTCTTTGATGTCTTAGCACAAACATGACACACTTGGCACCTCTGCTTCTATTTCACTGGTCAAAACTATTCTTATGGCCTCAAACTAATTACAAAGAAGGCTAAGAAAAAAAGTACATTCACATTTGGTGAGCTTTAACCTGCCATATTTTTATCAGACTCATCATCTGTAATTCTGAGATAACACCTGCTACCTCCAGATCATACAGAAAGAATAGATATTCAAAAGGTGCTTGCCCAGCAATTAAACTCTAAGCAACTCTGGAATAGACAGATTAACAGCATAAACTATTACACCTCGCTTTTTACGGAGGTTAGTTCCTGAAATTCTGGAGTATAGCTGATTTTTATAACTCAAATTAGGTTTGGGGTTTTTTAGTAGTTAGAAATTTATTGTGTGAAACTAGGGCTGTTGTGATCTCTGGCTTCTGAATTAGATACACACAGATAGGTGTCATGGCAAAAGAAAACAGCAGTTAGTCAGTTCATAAATTGTCTTCATGTTTGCAGTTACAAAGGTTGGATGTTGGTTTGTTTAAGTAATGCTGTGTGTATCCATGATACTCCATGTTAAAAGATTAAGAAGAGATGTAGAGATATCCGGCTCCAATTCAGTAGCCAGAGCCACTGGTTCTCAGTTTTCAAAGGCGTAGAGAATATCTAAAAAAGAAGGCATTTGCTTGAATATTTAGAGATATAGATATCATTTTAAAAGTTATAACCCTCTTTAAAAAAATAAAAGTCTTCCCCACCTAAATAAATAAATAAATAAATGAATAAATAAATAAATAAATAAATAGATAAAAATCTTTAAGCTCTTAAGAGAGAAAATAGGGATTTCTACAAAAGTAATACAGATTTCAGCTAGATATTTGAAAAAGTCCTTAAATATTTAGGAAAGCATGTGTCATCACCCACATAAAAACTGAGATAGCATGTGAAATTATTGATTGATGAAGGTTTAGGGTTCTGGGAGGAAGAACTAATAAAGAACAATTTTCTCTGCCAGTGATGACTTATGGTTTATATTTGACAACACATATGATCTGCTTATTCAAAGTAAAAAGAAATGCTAATCAATAAAAGGTATTTTCTTTCAGTGCACAGCCCTTACTCAGCAAAAACTGTGATCTTAAGTTTTGCACAGAATAATTTGTTTTAATAGAACTGTGAGTGATCACTAAATAAAGTTGCCATTTAAGCCCTGCCTCTTAACCTTTCATCTTGGGACATGTATCTGAATTTCTTGTTTAATTCCCTTGCCACAGCTTATCTTTCATTTGACACAGCAGTCTAAGTCTTCCTGAATAACTCGATACCTTGGAGAAAGCACAGAGCATTTGCTCACACACTGTGGTAATATTTGACTGTTTCACCATCCCCCAGGGATCTTCGCTTGTATACAACTATAGATATGACAAGGTTGTCTGTAATAATTTCAGCTGTTGGACTCATTATCTAAATACTGAAAATTTTTTTAGAATTGCACGCGCGCGCGCACACACACACACACACACACAACCTGGAAAATAAACTGTCTTTTTAAATACAATGGTGTTATCTATGATCCATTCACTAGGAAACAATATGTTCCAAATTCCTGTTACAGCACCATGGCTATAGCCAGTGGCTTTCTCAGAATCTTCAATCCAACACCTTTTAAAGAAAATAAAACAAAATTTCTAAAGTGTTAAGCTAGGGAAGATGTCCTTATTTGTATAGAAAGAGTGAAGTTTGTTGGGTTTTGGGTTTTTGTGGGGGTTTTTTTGTATCTTCTTTAGAATACTTACATGCCTATATACTTCATACCTTACAATTACAGAAAGCTTACATATAAGGTTCATTTTCAAAAGGAAACAGGTCAATAAACCTTCTGTATATAAGAATTTGAAACTGAGCAATTATTTAATAGAAGTGTTGAAATTAAATTGCTAGCTAAGAATGGTTTAATATGCCAAATCAGAAATTTATCATTCACATATCACAATGCCTAGAACAGATATTTCATAATTAAATAGTTTAGAGAAATATTTTTTTGATTCAAGTGTATTATAAACAAATGTCCTTTCCCCTGACTTCAAGATCAACAAAAAGATTCTGAGATTTTACTACTTACTTAAGGCCATTGAATTTATAAGCCACATATTTAGAGCAGACGAGATCTTGAGGGATTATCTAAAAACAGCTTCACTTTATAGGTGAAGAAAAAGACTTGTGAAAAAAAAAAAAAAATCCAGACCAGACTTCTCCAGCTTGATTCTATCTGGCTCTACTGCATCCCTCATTTTCTACCTGCACATTAGTAGCAGAGATGGTGTTTTTCCATATATCCTTTGAGAAACTGGTAACTAGGAAAATGTATGAATGATAGACATTCATAAGCACTCCTAAAGGAAGCAAGGATTGCTGGCTTCAAAATAACCCAACTGCTGTTCACAAATACTGAATGACAACTTTTTGCTCATCTGTCAAAATTTAGTTGCCTTAAAAATAATAAACATTTTCCACTTGTCCTTAACTCATTCTTGTTAACAGTGACAAATGACTCATTGAGAAATGACTTTTGACAGCTTCCAATTGCCACTGGGTTTTTATAATTGCCTTTTATTGGGTCAAGGAGCAGCCATGTGTAATCTTTTGGGTACATTATGGGATATAAACTCTGGCAACTGCACTTGCTACATCATTCATTCAGTTGGTTCAAGTGTCATTCCAAGAAGGCCAGAGTTAACAAGCTTACAGACAGGATGCCTCATCATAAGCAGAAAAGAGAAATATCTGCCCTTGGCTCCAAGGAGGAGCAAAGAAGAGGATGTGAAGATGGATGAGAACAAACCTATTACAGATATTACACCGCACTTTTGTTTCTATAAACAAAAACCAACTTATATTTCTACAGAATTATATAAAACTGAATCTTTTGAGTCATAAGATTTTGAAGCTTTAATATATTATTTCACAGGTGAAGAAAGAGATCCAAGAACACTAAAGAATTTACTCAAGATCACACTACTAGTTACCAGAAGAACTCAGATTACTTCTTCTGATGCCCATTCTGGTGTTATTTTAATTACATTTCTAGTTCGTAATGACTTTAATACACCTAACTAGTTTGTGTGTTAAAATGATCCTGCATGATAGAAATGTTAAGATTCCTAATTGCTTTCTGATATAGGTCTAGTCTATTCCTTAAGATTCTCTTCTATTTGAGAAACACTACTGTGACTTATTTCTATAACTTCTTTTTCTCTTCACTAAAAAACTACTTTAAAACAAAGTGACAAGAAGGATTTGAAGGCAGCAGTGGCAAAGGCATAGGCCATTAGGGCCGCACAAAGGCAGATTTTTAAAATAGGTTTAATGTGTGACCATTATAAAAATGAAAAGTAGAGAGAAAAAAATGGCATAGATGATAGAGGCCCTGTTCATCCCTCTGGCAACCAAATGAAAGTTGTGACAGAAACAAGGAACAAGCAGCAAAAAAAATTACCTGGGATCTAGAGGAACAAGCCTTCAACTAGAAAGAAATCCAGAAAAGCATCCTGCAATGACAGAAGTTAGGATAAGGCGAGGACACGGGGCTGCCCTGGCCAAGTGGCTGAGTGAGACAGAGGCTGTGGCAGCGGCAGCAGCCCCTTAAAGAAGCCAAGTCTATAAGCGGATTTTCATAGTGACGTACCTCCTTGCTCTGAATAACAGTGCCAATTTGGCTGTGCACAGGGGGCATCAGGGACTTACAGGGAGACATTGTCGGAGTGAGGGCTAAAGGGAGACTGGCTCTGTACAGAAGTGCCAGCAGTGTCCATTGTTCCCTCCCCCCTCTCAGTACTTGGACATAGCAGCACCATAGCTGTGATGTAATCAAACTGGATAATAGAGCTCACTCTGCCCAGAGGATTCCCTTAAACCCACCTCTCCCAAATCGTGGCCCACCAAAGCCACATCCAGGTGTTTCCTCAGCGAGTCTGGTGCTCCTTGCTGAGCAGCGCCTAGACTCACACTGGAGGCAGCTGACCTCAAATTCTGATGTGGTCTTCAGAGGCAACTATAAGCACAGCATCTGTGGATTGCTTGTTAAATCTTAACGAGGGCCCAGGACGGGTAGAGGATTGACCTGCAGTTGAACCCCTCTCAGGACTGTGCCACTAGACACCTACTTTACAAGTCCATACTAATAAGACCAGGAGACTCAGGAGCTTTGCTTAATACATAGAAACAGATACAGAAAGGCAACCAAAATGGGAAGATAAAGAAGCAGAAACCATATGAGAGAACAGAACAGAGATCCAGATATAATCTAGTAATAATCAAGTAATAATAATCAAGTAACTAGATATAATCAAGTAGTCTAACAGATGCAAAGTTCAAAACACTGGTAATAAAGATGCTTAATGAAATTTTGAGAAGTATAGATAAATTCAGTGAGAACTTCAACAAAGAGGTAGATAAAAAACATAAAAATGGAAATGAAAAGTGTAAAAAGTAACCAGTCTGAAATGAAGAACACATTATCTGAGATGAGAACTGTATTAAATGGAATAAGCAAAGGAAGAAACAAAGTGAATAAAGAAAAGGATAAAGTGCCCTATTTAGAGAATGGAAAACCCAAGAATACTCAATCAGAATGGCAAGAGATAAGATGTCAAGACTATAAAAATAATTTAAGGAGCATAAGGGACTCTATTATGGGTCCAAATATCCATCTGATCAGCATATCTGAAGGAAAACAATATGTTGAACAGCTGTTTGAAGAAATAATGATGAAAAACTTCCCTAACCTGGTGAAGGAAATGGACATAAAACCCCAGGAAGCTCAGAGAATACCAAAAAAATAGGGATCCAAAGAGGCCCACACCAGGACACACCATAATTAAAATGCCAAAAGTTAAATACAAAAAATCTTAAAAGCATCAAGAGAAAAACGGATACCTACAATGGAACACCCATGAGATTGGCATCTGATTTCTCAAAAGAAACTATGCAGGACAGAAGGGCTTGGCACAAAATATTCGATGTGATGAAGACCCAGGATCTACAACCAAGAATACTTTATCCAGCAGAACTATCATTTAAGGGTTGAAGGACAAATAAAGAGCTTCTCAGACAAAAATAAGCCAAAGGAACTTATTAAGCTAGTATTACAGGAAATGTTAGAGAGACTTCTTTAAGAAGAAAAAACATGTTATCAAAAATAGGAATGAAGAATAGTAACAACTACATTTCTATTAATAAGTACCTCAAATGGAAAATAATTAACTGCTCCAACCAAAAGAGTGGATGAATGGAAAGCAAAACAAGACCCCTACATGTTGCCTATAAGAGACACTTCAGTTTAAAGACACACACAGACTAAAAGAAAGGAGATGGAAAAAGATATTACTTTGATGGACCTAGAAGATATTTAAGTCAGACAGAGAAAGATAAATGCTATATGATTTCACTTATATGCAAAATCTAAGGAATAAAAGAACAAACTAATCAAAAACAGACTCACTAATATAGTGGACAATTTGGAGATAGATGGGGGTTTAGGAGGATGTGAGAATGGGGTGAAGGGTTAAAGACGTACAAATTAATAGCTAATGGATGATCACAGGGATGGGGAGCATAGCATAGGGAATGTAATTAGCATTAATATGTTGGCTAGGTAGAGGGTCAGGGGAGGGAGGGAGCAACTGGGAAGATCGTACAATTAAGGACATGGTACAGTACTATAGTACTGTATACCTGAAACTAATTTAAATAAATAATTTTTTTAATGAAAAGTATTACAAACATTAAAAAGAAGTAACAATTTTATTACTATGCCCAATTGTGTTACTAATGCCTGGACTAAGATAAAAAATGGTTTTGTCAGGAAGGAAGAAATATAAGAGAAACATTTTAAATTATTTTTGTGTTTTAAAGTTGATCAGAATGATTACATTTTGAAATATTGCTTATGTTCTCACTTTGAAAGTGATTGTGAGATCTTTCTAAGGAAAAAAGAAGACCTGAATTTAATATTAACCTTGATTTAAAACAGAAAAGTATAGAGGTAAGATCAAAGGCAAAATCACTCCTAACGGCTACAAGATCTCTGAGGAAAATTGTTCTCTTCCCAAAAATCTCATCAGTTAAAGTAAAGCAAATGTATAGGTTGTTACTCAGCCAGATACAATCAAAGTGTTACATTTTATATCAATGGAACAGAAATTTCCACCAGCCTGTTTCAATAGAAGGTCAAAAAAATCTCCTTTAAGTTTGTTAGAACTTCTATTATAGAAATATAGTCTCTCTCTCTCTCTCTCTCTCTCTCTCTCTCTCTCTCTCTCTCTCTCTCTCTCTCTCTCTCTCTCTCATTTCCAGAAAGTAGATGATTAAGTCTATGGTGCTGAAGAAAAATGTCCTACTGAGTCACAAAGCTAAGAAAGTCCACAGTCACTGTTATAATACCAGTTTTTTTCTGGAGGTTTATAATGTGCTGATTCACAGCTTCCCACACACAGAGATGAGGAGATGAGGAGAAAGGAGTGTCTTTTTCTTTCAGTTAACTGGAGAATGCAAGAAACCAAAAAAAAAATCATATGGTCACTTCAGAGCAGTTGAACTCTTCATATTTACAGAAATTAACATTCTCTTACTTAAATATATTTTACAATGAGTCAGTTTTGAATGGAAGAAGATAGCATTGCAGAAAGAAGAGAATACTCCCTCTGATTTTATATTTTTAAAAATCATATAAACAAATGCAAACTAAATTGCACAATTAAAGATGATCTCAATGGATAGGCTAAACTTACAAATTATGAACCAAAGAAATGAATGGCACTGGCATTTAGACACAGAGGCTAGCATGAATACTATGCTCTTTATAAGCAGCAGTTTCTCTCAAGGATAAAGAAAAGGAAACTAACATTAATTTAGGTCTTACTATGTGCTATGCCAGAGGTGTTCACATAGTGGATGTCTTTAAACTTCAATGTAACCCTGTTGTATATGATTGCCTTCACTGAAAGGCCCAGACAGGGAATGGGGAACCAACATATACTAACTACATCATGTACATTCATTCAACAGATATTGATTGATTAAATCCTTCTGGAGTCAAGAGAATTAAAAATATTCTGAGTTTACTTAAAACTAAAATGACAAATCTAATACACATGATTCAAAGATATGAGGACTAAGGGCAGTCTAAAGCACCCATTTCAGTTCACCAGCTACAACACCAAGGGTTATTCATCATGCATAGAATGTATAAAATTGAACTAGATCAGAATCCATATTTGTGTGTTATTCACTGTGCATTAGAGCAACCACTAACAATATGTGGCAAATTAATTTAAACTTAAATTAGTTAAAAGTCAATAAAATTTACAATCAGTTCTTTAGTCACTGTCGCTACATATCAGTTGCTCAATAGCCAGATGAAGCAAGTGGCTCCTGTATAGGACACACAGATATAGAATACTCCATCATCACAGAAGTTTCTATTGTTGGATTCTAAACATTCCAGATTAGGAAAAGAATTTAATATACAATCAAATTCAGGATCTTTTGAAAAATACTACTTTACATTGATATAGCACTTCATGATTTGTCAGAGACTGGAAAAGATCATTTATCTGATCAATGCTAGAATTACTCCCATACTGTGGTAAAGGAACATGAAATCTAGGGAAGTTAAGTGACTGGCAAGGCTTATATTGGTACTCAAGAGCAGAGAAGAGAATCTCAGTCAACTAGTTCGGCATATTCAGGACATGGTATAAAAGTGTACACTCTGGAAGCAAATGTGGCTTGGAACTCCAGTTCTAATACATAGTAGTTGTATGACATGGAGAAAGTACTTAACCTTTCTGGGTTTCAGATTCCTCATCCAAAAAACTGTGATGATAATGACAATCTTACAGAAAGTAGCATCAAGTACCACATGGTTAACTGGTTATGCTATCGATTGTGACAGGGGTCCTCCTCCTGAACACAGAAGAGCATTTTTCTTTTTCCTTTTTAATCTCAATTTAAAACAATTTCTTAATGTTAAATTCTGCAAATAGAATCAACAGAAGTGGTTCATAATTTAGAAAACCAATTTTGAGTACGTTGACATTTCCAACTGTTATATATACTCTCCTCCTAGTTGCTATATTTGTGTTATTTCAGAATTGTTGTCAAGATTAAATCAGAGTTTAAATAGCACACAAATCTGACGTATAGATGTTCAATACATGCAAGCCTCCTCTTCACCTTCTTCCTCTACTCTAACTCCTTTTAAGGCTTCTTGGTGTCTACCTGCAGCACCACACAATTTAGTAAGCCTAGACACTGTCCTGGATGAAAAAATGGCTCAGCAATCTTATTTATAATTGGATATTCTAACATATAGTTTCCATAAGAATATATATTACATATTACTGTAGAAATCAGTAGTAAAATAAGATTAAATATTCAAAAATTCATTTTGCAGGAAGCTTTAAGAATATATCAGTTCCATATATTGATCATCCAGCTAATGGAGAGGTAGATTCTAAAATGTTTCCTCTACTTGGCTTAGAAAATCATCACAGGATGACCCTAAAGTGGACTTCCTTTGCTAATTATCTTGAGTTCAAGATATTAAACTTAATCTACATATTTTAGGTAAATGATTTATAATTCTAGGCCAGTTCTGAATTCTTTGGGTAACTTTATTTTAATTTGTTTGAAATTTTCAAAAATATATTCGTATTTTACTGCTCCCCCAATGAGTCCTAAAATGAAGAAATAATGAGAAATTGGTCAAAATGAAGGAGGTGGATGTTTAATGCATCATCTGGCTGACACTGGGACCAGCTGGCCTAAGAATAGGCTGACAGATGTGAGTCTTCAAATGAACTGCCAACAATCTGTCATGGACAGCTAACATTTGCCTCTGTAGAGGCTCCACATAGGCATTTCACTGCAATCTGATACCAACGCTGTAAAGCATGAAGTAGAGCAGGTATTATCCCATTTTTCCAGGTGAGGAATTTGAGAATCCAAGAGCTTAGATGACATAGATAATTATAAATCCAAATTTAGAATTTAAGTCATTTGACTCTCTGTCTGATGTGCTTTTTTTTTTCTATTATCAAAATCGCCAAATTAAGTGGGGCTCTCATTAAAATAAGCCTGAACATGGTACCCATATTTCATCTGAAAAAGCAAAACCAGTGCAGAGAATGGCTGCATGTTCCAAACCATAGATAGCCAGTCAATGGAGACCAGAGAAACAGGTCAGACAAGAAGCAACAAGGCATCAAATTGAATGAAACTATCTGGCTCCATTCCTTCAGCTCTGTGATCACTTCTGTTTTCTTCAGCACTTTTATTAATAAATGGGAAGACATATAGGCAGAATACATATTAAGTCTACAGATGGCACAAATTTGAAAGAAATGATTAGAATGCTGGTGAACAAAATCAGCATTCAAAAATGTCTCAATGAACTATAAACCAAATCTAATAAAAAAAACTTTTATTAAAATAAATGTGAGATCTGCACTTATCAGCTGAATTGTGTGCCCCTGAAATTTAGATGTTGAAGCACTAACCACCAGTACCTCAGAATGTGACTGTATTTGAAAATAGGGCCTTTAAAAAGGTGATTAAGTTTTAATGAGGCCATCAGTGTGGGTCCTAATCTAGTCTGACTGGTGTCTTCATGAAAAGAGAAGATTAGAACACAGACAACCCATAGACTGAGGGGTAATCATGTGAAGACACAGCAAAAAGATGGCCGAGAGATCTGCAAGCCAAGGAAAGAGGCCTCAAAAGGCCCAAACCTGTAGTTATCTTGATCTTGGACTTCTAGACTCCAGAATTGTGAGAAAAGAAATTTCTGTTGTTTAATCAACCCAGTCTGTGGTACTTTGTTATGGCAGCCTTAGCAAACTAATATATCTACATTTGGGTGAGAAACAAACAAAAGTACCTATTGAGTCTAGGATAGACAATGTCTTGCTTAACAAAGTGTGGTGGCAAGGGAGAGAAAGAGGCTTCTTTTAATAGTAAGCTCTATGTAAGTCCATCATGTATTTGACTGCCAAACAAACAAACAAAAAAAAAAAAATGTATAACAGGATGAATTAGTTGAGGTCTAATAATAGAGGCAGCAAGGTCTCTGGGGTCAGACACAATGGTTTCTTCTAATTCTGTCATTTCCCAGTTGTGTGACTGGGATGGGTCATCTCTCTCAGTCCTTGTGTCCTCATCTGTGAAATGGGAATAATGCCAAGCTCATAGGACGGTTGAGAGCACCTCAAGGGGTAATAAATATCAAGTGCTTAGCACAAAGCTAAGCATGGAGAAAAGAATAAACGAAAGTCACTGTTTTCTGTATTATATCATTCTTACCATCACTCTTGGAGAATGAGAGTTTGCCTCTCCTTGGAAATGATCAGATAACATCTGAGTATCAGTTTTGGCTCTTCAAACCCTACTTATAAAAACATGAAAATGATAAAAATAACAATCTGCTCTGTGTCAAGTGTTGTATTTCACCTATTTATTTTAATCTTCGCAACTCCTCTATGTGTCATTATCAACATTTCACAAATGAAAAAACCAAAACTGAAACACATACAGCCAACAAGTGGTGGAAGCAGGATTCAAAGCTGGGCATGTTTGACTCCAAAGAATTTTCTCTTTTTCTTCCTGTATGCTCAGAGCAAGAAGACTTAAAACAATATCTAATAAGAAAAATGACATGAGGGTGGATATTTAGAACTCGCATGAGAACATAGCATTGCTTTTAAATATTGTTAAGTCTGCTACTGAAAAGATGAATTCGGTTTTGTATAATTAGTAGAACCAAAACTCAGAGTGGAAGTTATATGTAGGCAAGAGTATACATCAACATAGAATTTTCTAGTAGAAGAATCAAAAGATGGAATAGATTTCTTCAAGAACATCTACATAATTACCAGGCAGGAATGTTGTAAAAGTTATATTCAAGTATCAGCTAAGTAGTTGTAATTGTAATTTTTGGGTCCCTCCCAGACATAAAATAATCTATGAATCTATATCCGTACATCCTTTTGCATAGGCAAAAGGAGTACTGAGAGAGGTAGAGATAAAAACCTGCAGTTGCTGAGAGTCCCAGAAAGAAAACAGTGACCAGCAAGAAAATGCAATACTCACCTATAGGGACTAAGATGTGGAACCCCAGTCCCAGAAAAAAATGGAATGCCAGACAGAGAAAGTATAGCCATAACATGAGGAAGCATAGTCCAGCCATAGCTGCTGAGCTACACAAATCGTAGACAGAGGAAAGAAAGCAAGGTCTTCTCTGAAGCAAAATGGTTTAGTGGCTCAGAGCAATGAGGAGTGTAGATTCAAAATCCTTTCTCACCACTGGTGAACTGTGTGTCTTTGGCCACATTACAAGTGAGTGCTCGCTTAATGTTGGTTCACATTATTATTATTTCTGCATATAGATTTTGTCCCAGGATATAGGGCAGAGCCAAAACAAATTATAAGTTATCCTTTCTCAGAAGATTGTAACAATACAGAAGTAAGGACGTTGGTAAACCATGGAACTTTCTACTTAAAGCTAGAAAACATAAAAAAGCTCTACTGAGAACTGATACCTAATAATGGAGGTTTCTGAACTTAAGAAAAGATTAAGTTGAAATTGTGGTTACAGTTTCCTGTCATGGTTCTTTCCTTATGTAAAATAGTTAATATGCATAAGTTAAATTCAAAATGCATTCACTATAGGGCACAATGTTCAAATTTCATCTGGATTATTATTGGCTGGATAATCTTGTCAAGTTATTAAGATCTCTGGGCCTCAGTTCCTTCATCTGTAAAATAGAGATGATCACAGTACCTGCTTCAAAGGATCAGCATAAGAATTTATAAAGCACTTACAACAGTACCTACCTACATAGCAGGAGTTATCTATGATTATAATTGTGGCTAATTTCCACTCACCATGACAAGCATAAATGACACAGTGATATATAAAGCAAAGTATCTGATCCTGGAGGAGTTTCTGGACTAGTGAAGAAGACAGATTCAAGAGCAGAATTCCAATAAAAAGTGCCTAGTGCAACAATGACTTAACCTATCACTGGTTATGATGAGAGCAAAGAGGAGAGATAGCTAATTTGCCTTTCTGGTGGAGGAAATACCTGAACTAAGTCTTCAAGGATGAGTAGATGGCAAAATTCTGGTGGAATCTTTGGAATCTTTTAGCCAAAAAAAATATATTTTTTCCCCACAAGGTCAGCAAATAAAATACTTTCCAAATACTCTAAGTAATTTTTAAATAATAATAATAATAGGCATCACATGAAAAGCATCTGTTCATATCAGTTGAAACATGACAATCTTTCTAATTTCTAGATTTCTGCTGTCCAATGACTTACATAAATAGATTTCTGTTGAAAAGTATTGCCTAAGTAATAGCTAAACAAAACAAAACAAAACAAAAAAACAAAAAATAGGTACTGAAGTTCACATCTTAGCATACTCAAGAAAGGAAAGAATATACAAAGGAAGCTAGTGTATAAGTGGATAAATATTAAATAACTAATAAAGTGTGACCAGTGACCATGGCAGTGAACTGAGTTATCTTTAAGTAGAGAATATTTCTTATCCACTTTGGAGTCTTAGTTCCTATTGCAGTACTTGGCAATAAATATTTAATTAATAACATATGAACAAAAAGAGTTGAATTACCGGCTTAAAAATGAAAGTGACAAATCATCTTTGAACTAAACATCATAATAATTACCAAGTTTTATTGAGCACTTATTATTTATTCTATATTAAGACTGCACATGAGTTTGTCACAGTTTAATCTTGTAAAGTCAGTACTATTTTTATTGCTGCTTTCCATACTTATTCACTAATTTAATAAATACTTATTGGGGAACAAATACTTCTAGGCACTTTTCTGGGAGCTGTGGCTAGAGCAGTGAACAAAAGAGACAAAGTACTTGTTTCGTAGACTTGCTATTTCAATGAGGGTGACAAACAGCAAATAATACAGTATAATATTATAATATAGGGTAATACAATTAATACAATACAATATAACAAAACAATATGATATAATACATTTCATGTTGCTTTCATCAGGAAACAGACTCTGAGACTATGGGGGAAGTGAAAAGAACAGGACTGGGCAAGGGAAGAAGTTGGGTTTGTGATTCAGGCTGAATGAACTCCTCAGTCAACCCACAGGGAGCTTTCAAGCTGGGATGGACTTGAGTCTAAGCATCTGGAGCTTTTTATCTCCATAGTCTTCATATGCAGGGTACACTGGGAAGAGTCCATGACCTAGGGTAAAGAAACTCTCATCAGCCAAGGGCAAATCCCAGAGGGATGGCAGCTGGCAATACTCTCTGCAGCTGGAGATAATCCTTCAGTCTTCATTATAATGCTCCTGACTCAGTGTCTGTCTTGCCCACTAGAAGGTAAGTTCCATTAGGGCAAGGATTTGGTTTTGTCTCTGATGCATCTCAAGTGCTCAGAACAGAGTACCTGCACATGACAGGCACTTCATAGTGTTTGTTAAATTCATGAAGTAATGGTAGTAAATTATTACATGATAAAATATAAACCCAAACCAAAAGGTTCAAAAAGATGAGATCAAATTAGAATACAACATATTTTTTAATCAATTTGTATTTATCACTGGTAAAAAAAATAAATAATTGGAAAAGTGTGCTTCAATTTAAAACCTTGGTTTAAAAATGAGATCAGTGATTCAAAAATCTGTTTATAAGTTTAGTTTATTTTAATACTTGATTTAATGGCTATTGTTATGGGTGGAATTGTGTCTCCCAAAACTTCATATGTTAAAATCCCAAACCCTAGTAACTCAGAATATAAGGTTTTTAAAGAGGTGATTAAGTTAAAATGAAGTCTTTAGGTTGGGCCCTAATCTAATTGACAGGTGTCCTTATAAGGAGAGAAAATTTGAACAAAGACTTGCATACACACAGGAAAAGACAGTATGAAGACAGAGGAAGAAAATGTCCTTCTACAAACCAAGGAGAGAGGCAGCAGAAGAAATTGACCCTATAGACACCTTAATCTTGAACTACTAGCCTTCAGAACTGTGAAAAAAATAAATTTCTACTGTATAAACCACCTGAACTGTGGTATTTTGTTATGGCAGCCCTGGGACACTAATATAGCCCTCATAGTTGAAAAAGGTACCCTGCAAAGGCACAGCATTTTTAATATACAATATTAATTTGGAGTGAGGACCATCATTAACAAAAGATAAGATATAATGCATGCTGGCAAGGATGTAGAAAAAAGAAAACCCTTGAACACTGTTGGTGGGAATGTAAACTGGTACAGCCATTATGAAAAACAGTATGAAAGTTCCTCAAAAAATTAAAAATAGAACTATCATATGATCCAGCAATTCTGTTACTGCTGCAAAGTCTGTATGCCCAAGGCTTCAAAAAAACCAAAATTCAAAACCTGAGTTTGGAGTAAGGAAAGATTTATTGATCAAGAATAAAATGGGAGACCTAATTCTCAAATTCATTTTTTAAAAGTACAGAGTTTAGGCTTCTTTTCTGTCAAGGGGAGGGGAAATGGGACAACCAAGAAGTGATTGACAACCAGAGACATCTGGGCACCAGCAGGGATTCTAGAAATATTTTGCTGAAATTACTGCAAATCTGTGATAAACAATCATTATTTTTGTATATACTTCCTTATCTCCCAGGGAGAAGTACCTTCTAGTAAGGTTTTTTGTTTGTTTTTTTGTTTGTTTGTTTTTGTAAAACTCAAGCCTTAAGCAGAATTCCTCTAATGATTAGTATGTCTATATGCAAGACTAAGCAGAAGCTATTAGCCTGAAGGTCATGGGAACAAAGCAGGCTTGAACAAGATGGAGTCAAAGAGGCTGAGCATTTTACTTTTGGGTATATATCCAAAGGAAATCATTATCTCAAAGAGATATTTGTACTCTCAGGTTAATTGTAGCATTATTCACAATGGCCAAGACATGGAAACAACCTAGGTATCTGTCAGTAGCTGATTGAATAAAAAAAATGATTGGATATATGCAATGGAATATTATTAAGCCTTTAAAAAGAAAAGGAAATTCTGTCATTTGTGACAACATGAATCAATCTGGAGGGCAGTAAATTAAGTGAAATTAGCCAGAGACAGAAACACCAATACTGTATGGTAACAGTTTTATATAGAATTTACTTTTTTTAAGTTGAACTCAGAAACAGAGTAGAGAAGTGCTTACCAGTTATTAGGGACTGAGGAGAGGTGGAGGAAATGGAGAGAGACAGGTAAAAGAGTACAAACTTTCAGTTATAAGATGAATAATGTCTGGGGAGGGGGAAAATGGTGTGGATGGTAGAGGCTTTGTTCATCCATCTTGCGACCAAATCAAAGTTGTGACAGAAACACGGAGCAAACAGCAAACTAAGTCACCTGGGATCTAGATGAACAGAAGCACTATAACTAGAGAGAGAAATAAGAAATCACCCTGCAACAATAGCGGGTAGGACAGGGCAAGGATGCAAGGCTGCCCAGTTCTGAGCTGCTAAGTGGGACAGAAGCTATAGCAATTGTGGGAGCAGCTGCAGAAGCCTCTTAAGGGGCCACGTCTGTGAGTAGACTTTTGTGGTGATGGACCTGTTTGCTCTGAGCACCAGCACCAAGTTGGCTGCTTAGGGGTCACCAGGAACTTACATGAGAACAATGAGTTACTGGAGCAAGTGCCAGAAGCGAGGCTCTCTCCTGAGCAGAAGTGCCAGCGGTATCCATTGTTCCTCTGTTGAGCCCTTCCCCCTCCCAGTGTGCAGATTCAGTGCCACCATAGCTAAAATGTCATCAAATTGGATAACAGAGGTCACTCAGCCCAGAGGATTCACTGAAACTCCACCTTCCCCAACTCGCGGCTCCACCCAAGCCACATCCAGTAGTGTCCTTGGCTAGTCCAGTGCTCCTTGCTAAGCTAACTCTAAGACTCACGCTATTGGCAGCTGACCTCGGTTTCTGTCATGGCCTCTTGAAGCAACTATAAGCACAGATCTGTGGATTGTTGGCTGAATCTTGATATGTGGCCCCAGAGGGGAACAGTCTGGAGCTAAACTTGGTCTGCAGCTGAATCTCTATCAGGACTGTGCTACTGGACACCTACTGCACAAATCTACACTAATGAGATAGAAAGACATAGGAGCTTCACTTAGTGCATAGAAACAGACACAGAAAGGCAACCAAAATGGGAAGACAAAGAAGCAGAAACCATAAGAGAGAACACAACAGAGATCCAGAAATAATGTAGTCAAGAAATCTAACAGATACAGAGTTCAAAACACTGGTTATAAAGATGCTCAATGAACTTAGGGGAAGGATAGATGAGTTCAGTGAGAACTTTAACTAAGAGATACAAAGCATAAAAATGAAAATGGAAATGGAAATTATAAAAGGAAACCAGTCAGAAATGAAGAACACATTATCTGAGATAAAGAGTATATTAGAAGGAAGCAGCAGAATGGATAATAAAGAGGATTGAACCATTGATATAGAAAATGGTGAAGCCAAGGACACCCAATCAGAATGACAAGAAAAAAAAAAAAAGCCAAGATGATAATAATAATTTAAGGAGCCTATGGGACACAATTAAAAGTAAAAATATCTGTGTCATAGGAATATCTGAAGGAAAACAAGAAGTTAAGAGCTATTTGAAGAAATATGATGGAAAACTTTCCTAATCTGGTGAAGAAAATAAAAATACAATTCCAAGAAGCTCAGAGAGTCCTAGAAAAGATGAACCCAAAGAGTCCCACACCACGACATATAATCATTAAAATGCCAAAGGTTAAATACAAAGAAAAAATCTTAAAAGCAGCAAGAGGAAAACTGTTACCCACAAAGGAGCTCCCATAAGACTGGCATCTGATTTCTTAAAAGAAACTATGCAACACAGAAGGACTTATAACAAAATATTCGACATGATGAAAATCCAGGATCTACAACCAAAAATACTTTATCCAGCAAAGCTATCATTTAGAGTTGAAGGACAGAAAAAGAGCTTCCCAGACAAAAATAGGCTAAAGGAATTTATCAACACCAAGCCAGTATTACAGGAAATGTTGGAGGGACTTCTTAAAAAAAGAAACATGTACCAAAAACATGAATAAAGAATGGTAATAACTACATTCCTATCAACCAGTACCTCAATAGGAAAAGAATTAAGTTCTCCAACCAAAAGATAGAGTGGCTGAATGAATAAGAAAACAAGACCCCCACATATGCTGCCTATAAGAGACTCACTTCAAATTAAAAGACACACACAGACTAAAAGGAAGGGGATGGAAAAAGATATTGCCTTGATGGACCTAGAGGGTATTGCACTGAATGAAATAAGTCAGATAGAGAAAGACAAATATCACATGATTTCATGTACATGTGGACTCTAAAGAACAAAATAAATAACAACAACTACAAAAACGAAAATAAACTCATAGATTCAGAGAATATTTTGAGGGCTACTATATGGGAGGATTGTTGAGGGGACAGCAAAAAAAAAGGCAAAGGGATTAAGAAGTACAGATAGATAGTTATAAAATAGACATGGAGATAAACAGTGTAACATAAGAAAAATAGTTAACAATGTTGTAATTAATATGTAAGAGGGAAGGGGGTACTAGATTTAAGGGATGATCGCTTTGTGAGTTATATTGATCTCTAATCACTACACTGTGCAACTGAAACTAATATATTATTGTAGGCCAACTATGAAAAAGATTAATAAGATCTGAGAATCTAGTGTATAATATGGTGAGTACAGTTGGTGACACTATATTGTGTAAATGAAACTTGCTAAAAGAGTAGAACTTAAATGTTCTTACCAAAAAGGAAAAAAAAAAAAGTAAGGTAATGAATATGTTAGTTAACTTGATGGGGGGAATACATATATCAAGTCATCACGTTATATGTTTCTAATATCTTACAATTTTATTTGTCAATTATACCTCAGTAAAGCTAAAAATAATGGATATAAATCTACATTTTAATAATATTCCTGATAAGTGAAAAACAGTTACCTTAATTCTTAATATGCAATTGGTTTCTTTCCCCTTGTGATATGACTCATATCAGGCAAAGAGCCACCTTTACAATATTATTGTTTTGAGCTTTCATTGATTGTATTTTTTAAACTACAATTTCTCTGCCTGGGGTGTTTTCAAGCTACTTATCTATTTGGTGAGCATTCATTCAGTTAAAACAAGATAATATAATCTGAAATCTACTTACCTAGACCCTACTTTGAAATATTCTGAAAGCAAACAAAAGAACCCCCTTGCCCCACCCATCTCCACTTTGTGGAACTCCCTTTCCCTCTCAGGAAAACTTCCACAACTGTTCAAGATAAAAAGCTATTCGACATACAAACAGAGGAAAAGTGCTAGCACTAACCATTCCATACATGCTAGTAAGCTGAATCTTTTTCTTACATTTTTAGACAAAAATAAATAATTGTTCTAGTATTTTCCTCTCAAACCTCAGATAATGTCTCTAGCCCAATTCTGGGATGCGTAAACCCCCACCATGGAAACCAGTCTACTTGAGTAAACAAAGAGAACAGCTGTTTTTTGAATAACTTCTCAGACAAAAGCCATCTCTGCCCTTGTCCTATTATGTGTAGAATTATTGAGGCCCACAGTGACCTGCCACTCTCTGAAATGGCTCTCAAACAAATGCCAGCCGTCACACTCCTAATTCAAGGGCCCTCACTCTCCTGTCTGTTCTTCCACCTGATTGCACTAAAGTGTATCCCTCTCTAGCAGAGACAAATTGTAAAACCACTCAACATTCCCTAAAGAAAATCCAGGTTTGAGTGTTATTCTTTGGTATTTGAATCTCTGAGTTCAACCCAGAGGATGCACAATTTAGAAACAATATAATTGAATATCATTTCACCAGCCTGCCTGAGCTTGTTCTCTGCTATTCATCAAAGCCAATAACTTTGTAAAGGGCTTTAGGAACCACATCTAATGTCACTGAGCAGATAACATATTAACTGTTAATTGACACAGGAAAATGCTCCAGGACTGTGTTCCTGTCTTTGTTAGAGGATAAGTGACTTATTATTTACCAGTGCTATTTTTTCATATAGTTTACAGTGAAGTTATAATCTGAACTCCCTTTGGCCCTTAAGTGTTGGTTTTAGTTACATTGTCTCTATTTTGGTAGCATGGTTGGTTTTATTATTAAATTATACTAATATCTTTCAAAGTTTAAATTTTTTAAAACTAATTTTCCCTTGAGCTAATGGTGTTTTATTTATTTTTAATCATACCAACAAAATTTCCCTTGAGGGTATAATTTTGTCTTAGAATTTTAAAAAGTCACTATGATAAAAAAAAAAGTGTAAGTATTTAGGTATAAACCATTTATATTTCTTCAAATTGTCTTCCATTCTTTATTAAGGTCCTCATATACTTTCATATGTAATGTTTTTTAGAGTGTACATACACTAACCTTGTTTTCAGTTTTTTCCAATTAAATATATTTTTTATATAAATAGTAGGAAAGTAAGTGAACATGGGGATTCTTTCATTTGTTCCCCATGTTTGAAACAGAAAAAAATAATGTCTACAACTCAAGATTGCTTTGATGATTAAATTATGCTAACATAGGTTAAAATGTCCAACAAAATGAAGGGAACATGGTTAAACCTTAGTTTAATATGAATAGTATTGATAGAATTTATAAACCTGTAATTTCTATTAATAATTAATTTATTCACATTATTTTTAGACATTAAATATGTTCGTAAATTGTGTCACTCTTGTTTCTGAAAATAATACAAAATAACTGGAGTTTCTCATCTTATTGATTTGTTAATAAAAGCAGGGGGAAAGTTTATGTTTATACAATGCTTTACCATTTGAAAATTTCTTCCATTCACTTATTTGAACCTATTATAAACCTTATAAGGTTGGTAGCTATTGCTATTGTTATAGATGAGAGAAAAAATGAGCTTCAGAGAGGTAAATAACTTTTCCATGGTTTCAGTTAGATTGAAATCTTCACATTTCATTTATAATATTCTTTCCACCACAGCATACAGCCTGGACACAATGCTCTCCAGGAAGAACTGAATTTTAGGATTTTCTTATTGTTTATTTTTGTGAATTCAATAGGTTTTCAAATATGCCATAACTTATTTTAATTTGCATTTTGTTATTTGCAAACAAAGCTGTATAATTTGCCACACGTGAGCATTCCAAATTTTCTTTTGTATAAACGGCCTATTCACACAGGAAGTAGAATCTTTTACCACATCCTCCTTAGCCTGCATCTTTGGCCTTATAGTAAACAAAATTTATTTTGCATTCCCTGTCATGCTCAGTTAAGAGACAATAATCCTCCAGGGAAATTAACTTGTTGGAAAAGATCTTTTCATAAATGTAAAATGTGCAACAAATGTTATGAGAAATAATGCAACTAGTAAGTTTTCCTGTATTCTGAATTCTGAAGTTCAGTGATTCTTGAGGTTTGGCTCCTTAGTTAGCAGAATGCTTCTGTCTGTATAGACCCAGCAAAAAGTCTTCAAGTTTGACCCATTTCTGACCATTTGGGCACTGCTCTGGATACCCACAAAGCTCTCCCATGTGTCTTTCAGAAAGAGCATTTCCTAGAACTGCAGCTGATCTCTACTGCCCCAGATTGCCTACACTCTCGGGGTTTGTCTAGAAGCCATCTGGCCTTTGAGAGTGGGGAGGGAGGGTCAGTTTTCCAGGGCATTCATTCCATATCATCCATCTCAGGGAAGGACTTTTCTTTGTTTGCTTTCAACCTGCAAGCCCTGCCAACTTTTGCATTAAAGCAGTGAAGCAAAGTGATGTTTCCCAAAGGGAAAAGAGAGAAAAACTGTATCAAGAAAATTTCTCTCTTTTTAAACTCCTGACCTTATTATTAAACATTTGAGAGGATGAAAACTGTTGACAATCTTAAATTAAATATGTTGAGTACAATATGCCAAAATTAATTCTTAAAGCTAACCGTCTAACTTAAATGATTTGCTTATTAGCTTTTTGAAGGCTGACATGACCAGTAGAATTTCAGTAGTTCATTGAGGCCTGGAAAGAAACAAAGAATTGTTTTAGCAATAGCAGCTAGCATTGTGGACCAACACATTTCACCTAGCATTGTAAATTTCTAGAATGTTAATGATAATAATAGTGATAAATTATTTTTTAAATGACATTAGTGCATCTCTGATATATTTACCATGTATTAATATGTATCGCCGTATCTGACTCTCATAGGAAGCGTCAGGAAAAAGGTTACGATTCTTTTCTTTTTTTTTTAATAAAAAAACAGAGGTTTAGAAAGTTAAGGTGGTTTACCAAGGTCACAGTCTAGGCAGATACAAGGCTAGAAACCAACTATATTACTCCTGTGTTTGTACTATACTTCGTCTTCTACCTACCAATGGGAAAAAAGTTACATATATGAATAAATATGTGTCCTTAAATCTACAAAACCATCATGGTAGAAGCTTACTTCTATATAGGTAGGGTTTTTTTTGCCAATTTAATGCTTTGATTTTGCCCCATTAGTCACTCTTTTTAACATTTTTGTCTGTTTGTTTCAACATTTTGCAATGCAAGTAGCACCCAATAAAAATCACTCATATATGATGTTACATGAAGGTTTTAGATGGTTATTTCATACTAAGCAAACACAGTCATCACTGCTATTTGAATTAAGCATGAATTATAAAGCATAAAATTTCAGGAATAATTTTTCTCTTTTCACTGTCATATAGCTCTGTTTTTAAAGTATTCACTGTTTTACTTTAACTGTTGTGTTTTTAGCTGTGCTTTGCTGCTTTTTCCATTTCTATATAAAAAGTTAAAGAAAATATAAAGTTGTCTGAGTGTTTCCACCATTGGACATTAGAAGAATTTTGTTCCATCCTCAAGCATTCAAATTTTCCTTCATGTTTAAGTTGAATGACTTTTCACTTAGAATTGAATGTATGCCACTGAGTTCCTTCCCTTGAATGCCTCACCATATGTAATCAATTAAATCCCAGCAGCATGGAGGAGGTTTCATTTAAATTACTGCACTTCCTAGGGAACTGCAGGGTTTACATCTAGTTTCTGAATATTGTTGGATCTTGATGGAGACAATGTCTTCTCAATTGACTTAGCACAGAACACATCAAGTTAGACGTGAGTCCACCTCTATCTAATTTGGCAACAAATTACTCTTTTAAGAAACTACACTGCTTTCATCAAAGGTCTCAGTCATCCCCATTTGTTACAAGATTGTCTTTATTTTCTATAAATGCTTTCATGAGAATATGCACCTGGATTTTAAAGCAGATACACCATTCAGAAAAGCCTATGTAACATTACCTCTAGCAAAATAAAATTGGAACACAAAGCATATGCCTGGAAGACAATCATGATAAAAAATGATAAGAGTTAAATGGTAAAAAGTTTGTATTTATTTTAGTGGAGGTTTTGAAGGTTTTGTTGTTGGTGCTGGTGGTAGTGGTAATAGCAATCATGTAAAAACATTGGAATCAATTTTTTTAAATATGATAAAGTAATGCAATATTTTGTGATGATTTTTGGGAAATGTTGCTTAAATGTGATCATTGAAAAGAATTTTCATTTGGTTTTAGCCATCTATTTCAACGTGCATGAGATCAACTAATCATGAATTTACACGTAGAGGAAGAAGGTAAGTCATTTATATTAGAGAGATACTTAAAAAATATTTTATAAGAAAGCTACATCAATGAGAATTTCTCTCTTTATATATAGGTAGCCATTCATCCTGGAGACATTAGCAGTAAAGAGTTGCTAACAAATATGTCAGGTTTCAGAGGGATATACTTCCCTATTTAAAAGAGCAAACTGTATTCTAGAATTTGAAGTATTTTTTATATTTACATTTACCTATATTTAATTTCATTTGTTACTTTTATTTGTTTTTATGCAGAAGAATATTGTTCTTTACAGATGAGGCTGCAACCCAACCACCACATTTTATTAACACTTTATTTCATATGTCTGCACTTTCAAGTATTCTTGTGTTATAATTACATAATCTCAATAAAATTTCACCCTAAAGTATTTCAATTAAAGAAAGTACATTATACTTGGTTTAAAATGATAAGTTATAAAAGAAGAATAAAGCCAAAACAGGAGAAATATTACCTTGTTATATATATTTAAAAAAAAAAAAAAGCCAAGTTACTCTGATGCATTACAATTGCATGTGCTCCCAACACTTAAGTTAAAAACCAGTCAAATTTAAAGGTCAAATGTGGACTGATTTTTGAAAACAGTGGCAGAGCCTATGGAAGCCTTTGCTTCCTCGCACAATGACTGAAACACAAAGGAAATGCCTTCAATATAGCTGATCTGAAAAAGGTCTTTCCAGAGTAAACATTCCCAATGAGCTAAAAGAATCAGGCTTTTTAAAAGCTCTATCGCTTGCCATGGTTAAGCAGCATTGGCCTGCCATCTGCTCCTCAAACAAACTCAGCAATCTCCCACCCAGCCATTCATAAAATCTATTTCTTTCTTCCTAGAATCCTCCTGTCCCCTCTGCTCACTCAACTGGGTCCTTCTTCTTCTTCAAGCATAAACATAACCTTGTCCAGATGTCTTCCCACATCAACCAATCTGAAGCAAGTTCATGGTTAGTTTCTCTGACATCACTTTTTTTTTATAGCACTTTCCAATGTATATATCCAATACCTTATTGAATTTAGGATGCCAGCCAGGAATTGTTAGACCACTATGTTGCATATCACGAAGAAAAAAAAAGTATTAATAATCAAGCTATGACACTTTCACTTTTAGAATGTGTCCTGATGTTAGATATATTAAAATACAGGAGAAAAAATATGTGCCTTAGAATTAATGGGACATCATCTCGGCCTCTGTATATGGGTCTGTGTTCCCCAGTGGTCGAAAGGGTCACACTCAAGAGCAAGGACCATATATCTGTATTGTTTACCCTGCAGGCTTACATATTTATTAAATAAGTAAATAAGTGGATGGCCAGATGGCCATTAAGACATTTTATTGTTAAATAATATGTTATAAGAGAAAGTCTGATTCTCATTCACACCATTATGTTTTTTGCATTCAGAAAGTAGCCTTCTTTACAGTAAAAAAATGTGAAGTATGAAATAAAAGGCTTTTCTGCAACTACTCTCAATAAGTAGTGTCCTCTTATATAACATGTACCTAATATCTGTCAATTTTTATCTCTATTTCAAGATATTTCATAAACTTAAAGGGTCTGATGATTGAAAGAGATCAGAGAGGTGGTATGGTTAAACCCCAATTAATTTTTTTAACCATATATTACCTCACCTGTACAAAGAAAAGATTAAACTACACAGTCTTTACTGTCTCTTTCAGCTATTTGACTCTGGAGGGTGCAGAAGTTAACATATTACTCACAGTAGGTTCACTTATCTGTTCTTTATTTATGTCTACATTTGTTTTAAAAAAATAGAAAGAGGAAGAGAAAAAAGAGCTTGCTCAGCCAGCTCTGGACTGTGGATCTCTTTTTTATAGATTAGATACATTTTCTTAATTATTTGGGTATGTTTTGCATGGGAAGGAAATATCTGATACTACTCAAGCCCCAGAAGAATTCTTCATGGAAGCCAAAAATATATATAAATACCTATTTAGTTTATAGCATTATTGCTTTTGCAAAGTAAAAACACCCTTGGTGAAAATCCAGCTCTCACTAAAACTATTATTAGCGTTCTTTAGCCTTCACTACTATGTAGGTATAAAAATACATATTAACAGGAGATTAAGGATGTCATAGTAACAGCAGAAGGTGTGCGTTTTGGCATTCTCTTCAATGATGTATTAATTGCTTTGTGGCAATATGCCTCTCTTTCCCCCGATTTTCAGTCCATAAACCATGACTTCAGCTGATCCAGAATAGTAACAGAGGCAATATCTCGCTAACGTAATGAGGACAGCACCAACGAAGTTGCCTGGAAAAAATTCCAGGTTACTGGACTGTTTCAACTTAATGCTAATTTAGGCATAGAGTTATTTTAAAGTTCTTCAGTATTCTTAGCTGAAAGGAAAGATGACAAGTACAGCAATTCAAGCGTTATTTGCTCCATTGCTTTTTTGTTAGGTGTGAGATAACTCTTTGCCTTGGTATATTAAAGCAAATAATGTCACAAAGTCATTTTCAGATTTATAGCTCAACCCAGAAAGTTGAGTCTCCAGAATTAGATCAAATTTTCAATTCAAATGAATAGAACAACTATGCATCCTATGCCTCATAAATCTCCAAATTTAACTTGAAGCCTGTTCTCTTCTTCCAGATGGTTTATGGGGGGAGGGGAAGATGGGGCAGAATTAGCAAGAACCCAAAGAGACACGATTTCTATGTACTGTTTCTGAGACTCCTGTGTTCAATGGTGTCTCTCTACCAATCAGTTTTTACTGAAGCTAGCATTTCTAAACAGAAATTACTCAGGCAAACAATATATTTAAGTACTACAAAGTTTTATTTCTTTATAGATTACCTTCATAATGCCATTAAACTGGAGATTGTTTTCTTCAAAATTAAAAGATTGGGAAGACAGAATCAACAACAAAAAGTCATTTGCCCAGAAGATATGTAGTGTCATCTCTCCTTCACTATAAGCCAATAATACTTATTTTATTAGAAATGGCTTGTCCACCTTACATACGGAACTTTGAGATTTTATCAAATGGTGAACCACTTCTGTCGTCCTCACTTTATGCCCCAGGGAAAAGATGTATTAAGTAAGGTTGAAGAACATATAAAGGGAAAGAACAAAGGAAAGAATAAGAATCAGTTATCACCTTTTTTTCTCTTACATTTCCATTTTTTTAGTATCAAAAAATATTTCATAAAGATGTTGAGTATGTGCAACAGGTGGAAGTAGCAGATAGTGAAGATATGCAAGAACATTGACTACAAAATATTTTATGATAACTTACTGCTTGCTTCCTAGACTCTCATTTTTTTCTATATTAGCTTACTGTTTTTATTGTACTTAGTTTTCCCCATCATCATATCTTTATAACTAAAGAAATCAGAACTTCAAACTTAGTAGAAAAAATTCTCTTCCCAAGGAATTGAATTTTACTTTGTTTTTTCCCAGGTGGTCAAAATTCATCAGAATTCCCCTGTAGCTCATTCAGATAATCCTTTCTTTCTTTCCTTTGTTTCATTCCTTATCTTCTCTTCATAATCTTAATAATTTTTATCCATCCTGTCTATCTCCAGAATTTTCATTGATCTCAGAAGACTGTGTCTCATTAATATGGCAGGCAATAAAAAAAAAAAGGTAAGTATTAGAACTGAGCAAAGGGTAAAAAGTGACAGTATCCCCACTTTACAAGCATATGGAGCAAATGGAATGTCATACACTTTTGGTTATCATGCAAACTGGTACAACTACTTTGAAAAATTATTAAAGCTGAATATACACATACTCTATGACCAAGAATTTTACTCATGTATCTGTACAACACTCAGTGGAACCATGACTATATGTACATCAAAAGACATGTAGAAAAATATTAATAGCAGCATTGTTCATAATAGCCAAAACCCAGCAACAGCTCAATTGTCTTTCATTAATAGGATGGAAAAAATCATACAATGGAACACTATGTAAATATCAAAAGAAATTATTGCTGTCCATACATGGGTGAACATCACAATTATAATGTTGAATTAAATCAACCAAAACAAAAAACAAAAAAGAATGAATATTATAGAGAGAGAAGTTTCCAAAACTGGCAAAAATAGTCTGGATGATAAAAAGTTAGAGTAAAAGTTATTTGGGGGCATGACTTAATGACTAATGACAGGGCATGAAGGAAGTTTCTGAGTTATTGGTAATGTGATATATCTTACACTGAATGTCTGTTACCTGAATATGTTCACTCTCTAAAAATTCATAGAACTTAAGATCTATACATAGCACTCTATGTAAATTATACCTTGTTTTTTTTTAAGGCCATATTAGCTGGGATTCTGGTTTCTCTACTAAAGAAAAAATGCCCTTTATATCCCTTTCTTACAGATCTTCAAAGTCTGGGACTTAATAAGCTTTATTTCTCTCCTAAATAGCTCCTAAATTCTCCCTAAATTCTGCAGCTTAAAATTTGACCTATCATCTGAATGACCTGAGTAGTATTGAATCTAACTAATATAAAATAGTATTTATTATTAGTAGACTTCCTATGCTTAGAACTGTGTTCAATGTCAAAAAGTAAAGATTTTATATGGTAACAAGGTAATAATTTTAAAGTGTAGATAAGATGGTAAAAGCAATCATCACAGCTATTCTACAGTTAACAAGTATTTGACAAGGGTAGTAACTATACATTGACTCTGTCTTCTTGCTCAAAGAAATCGGCTGAAATTTTCTGAATTTTTGATCCCCTAAAAAAAGGTTGAAAGGATAATGCTTGATAGATAAAAGTGAGGTTGGTGATATAACAATGACTCTAACGTTAATTCCAGATCCTTGTGTTTAGCCACTGTTATTTTGCTTTCCTGTTATACAGCATTAGGGTGTTATTTTATCCACGCAGTTTTCCACTCTTCTATTTATATATTCCAATGTTATTTGTGAGCTTTCTCAACAAAACTGCGGTGTAACTTATGCTCAGTTTAGTGTCTACTCTAACCCCAGGTCCTTTTCTGACAGAAAGTTACTTTTCTACAACAAATAATATAAAACGTTAGTCATCTAAGTGGAATACAATATTGTATATAAGAAAAATTAATTTGTAAGTTATTTTATGACTATTGAATATACTTTACTCTTATTCATGTATGTATTTTAGTCTGAGATTGGATTGCGATGACACTGACCACTTTGACTTATATAAAAAATCCCTTGAGGACACAAAGGGCTTGCTGGTACCAACACATTCTTGAATAATAAATATCATGGGGCTTATACTGTGAAAGATCCACGGAAAATTTTAATCTCTTCCCACTACTGTCATGAATCATAAAATTTAGCCTATATACCAACTAATGTTAATATTAATCTAAGAAAATTATTTTAAAAATTTACTATAAAATACATTCTATGTTTGCATAATATATGCTTGTATATCCAGTGTCAAATGGAATTGATTTCTTAAAATTACCATAAACTGGCTATATTCATATTACTCCTTTAAGTCACGAGCACAGATAATCAGAACATGGTCAAAATTGCTTTGATGACAAGAAAATTTTCTTTTCACAATATTTTCTGGGTCCTCTAGGTTATTAGTTATTATTCTAAACTATAAAACAAGAATCATCTTACTCATATGTTTCCAATTTCCATTGGCAGATTGCTTTATTCTTGAAGCCAAATATGTGACCCATATATAATATTCATTCTGTAAATTAACCCCCTTTGAGCTCCATTCGACTTGCTTAACTTTGTTTTCCCTTTTTCTAATTTTCCATGCCTATTTTAAATCCCTCATTATATTGCTGGTATCTGTAAACCATTTCATATTATTTTCTGCAAAAAGGCTGTTGAGCCAGCTGGAATCCTCTGAGAAGCAAACATCATGATGTGATTGGACAGGCAAGGAATTTGGGGGTATACTAGTGACGGCTAAAGAGGAAAGAGCAAAAGTAGCCCAGGAGAGGCTTCCAATGCCACATGCAGGTATGACACTTTTGAAAGAAAGGGAGAAGGAAAGTGATGGATAGGAAGAGTCAGGGCAGTTCTATGGAAGTGTCCACCAGGTGAATAGGAGTTGATGAGCCAAAATTGATGGTTAGAAAAGTCCCAGATCACACTGCCATGCATTCATCGGCTAGAGGCAGCCATCAGAACTGTGACCACTGTGATGGATTCTCAGGGAGGATGGCTGAGGCTCTCCATCAGCTATGCACCCCACAGAAACTTCCCTTGATGGATATGTCAGTGACAAATTTCCACGGTCATCATAGCAATATAAAAATCAATCAATCAATAAAATACATAATAAGAAAGTATTCACAGGTGAATATTCGTCATTTTAAAGCTGTCACAGTAATTCTAACCAAATACTTTTTAAAACCTGACATTGTAATGCTTTCAAGTAGACTGGAATCACATACCAACATTTACCGCGGCCGAACCGTGTCTGAGTGCGCCCCCTTGGTAACAGACAAAAATCTGTTGGTTGTGGAACTGTGCCTTCCTGACACCTGAGATACTGGATTTGCTTCAACATGTAATTGTTCTCAGCTATTTTCGCTTGTGCCACACGGCATGATATAAAGGAAGGGAATCTCCGGTTTTGCTTTCCCTTCTGTTTCCATGGCCACGGGTTTATAATTTTATATGAAAGTCCAAATCTGTCACTCTCATTAAATCTGTTCTTGGAGTAATTTGCTAACAGCTTCGACTAATGCAGTAAAATAATTACAAACCAGAAAAGAAAACACACAAAACGAAGAGAAACGAGCCCCTTCTTAAAATGACCAAGTGGGTGGTGGCTATGGAGTGAGCCGGTGGCTAGGGAATAGGGTAAAGAGATGGCAATAAAGTACTTAATGAAGCGGGTGTTACAGAGCATTGGCTAGAACCGCAGCAAGCAATGTGGATTTGGTTTCCTTTTAAACCAGAAACAATAGAATTAATGTTCCTTTTAAGCATAACACATCCCAATGATTAGCACTATATCCGCCTCCTACTGTTTCTTACCCAAATATATGAATGTGTAGGCTGAACAGTTTGAAGAACCTTACCATCAAAACATTTGCCGTTCCAAAATAATTCATAATTATCTTCAGCCTAATTGGTTTGGGCCTACTGTACTATTTTGTAGGCTCTGGGTCTGTGGAGACATGTCATATTGCTCTCATCACATAAAGTTTATTGAAGACTTATTGTGTCTGAAGTAAACTGACATGACAATTGAAATAAAGAACCTGAGTGAACTGTGTATTGAGGCAATATCAGATTCAAAAATATGAATTTTAAAAAGCAAAATTAAGAAAGAATTATTAAATTATAAAGAATTCTTCACTTTTCTGGAAGGATTTATTTCACTGATATCATGAAATTAAAATGCTTAATTTTGTGTAATACTCAAGTTTCTGAAGGGTTTGGTATAGAACTGGGTCATGTTCACCTTATGGGTACTTATAGTCAGAAATGCCTATCTGATTAGGTCGGGCCCACCCAGGATAATCTCCTTTTTGGGTAACTCAAAGTCAACTAATGCGGAACCTTCATTCCACTTCCACACTTCCTTCATGTTTGCTATATAACACAGCCTAAGCACAGGAGTAAAATCTGTCATATTCAGTCCCACAGGTAGCAGTTGGGGATTATACAGAGTATGTACATCAAGAGGTAGAAAATCTTAGAGACCATCTTAGAATTCTGCCTACCACGGGTGAAAACTAATTCTTCACTTGATAGATAATAATAAATTTTTATTGCAATAATACAATTATAACTGGATTGAATTATTAGTCTAAATACTATGCCAGATGATGATCATCACACATTTTTAGCTAGATTTAGAAACTCCCATACATATAGACTTTGATTAAAGGTAGCCATGGTAACTGGAAATTTCATTACAGTCTTAGTACCAGTATTTTTTTTCTCCGTTTATCATTCCAGTCCTTAGAAAGTGTGCTTATGTGTGTTTGCAATACTGAAGGATGAGGGTTAGGGATGCATTTTCCCTATAAGTAGAAAGGTTGTTATTTAAAATTAATCAGAAATATACCACCAAGTGTTTGACAGGGTGCAAATACTGTTCAGATCATATTTTTAATGTAAGAATCACTTCAAAATTTTTTCTTCAGAGAGTAGAAATAGTCTCATTTTTGATATGAATATGAATATATATGTACATATATATCTTCTAGACACCATTATATGTATATATCTTCCAGGCAAGTTTGAGCACTGCTTGAGGAATGACCCTTATTTTAAGTTAGACATTTAACACCTTTTAGGCCAGAATTTATCTCCATAGGGAATCCCACTCTAACAAATTATTCTCTGAAGTAAAATTTGCTGATCTAGGCAATAAAATTCTCTATTAAAATAACCAACATATTTTGCAGCAACCTTTCAAATACCATGTTTGAAGTTCATCAAGAATTATTTTCAAGATCCTATCATGTGAAAGGCAGTGTTCTAGGATCTGGAAAAGAGATAGATTGCTCTTTTCTAAAGAAGAAAGAGTATAAGCAAGTAAGAAAATAAATATATAGGATATTTGCTGATAATGATACACGGCATAAAGACAATCAAACAAGTTGATTGAATAGGTTTAAGCTAGGAGCAGCAGAGATGAAGGGAGGTTAATTTAGATTGTTTGCAAGGTAAGTTCTCACTGAAGAGTTTAATTGGTAACCTGGACGACAAAAACAAGGGCAGGCAAGAGAAAAGCTAAAGATAAGAGCTTCCAAATAAAAGAATCAACAAGTGCAAAAACTTATGGAGAAACAATCTTGATGTGTTCAAGGAATACAAAGAAGGTCAGGCAGTGCTGGAATCCAATGAAGGAAGAGAGAGGGAGAGTGGAGGTCAGGTCATGGAGGTTATGTAGGTTCTTATGTGATACAAGATTGAGCTTTTGTTTCTCATTTGCAATTGGCAGCTATTATAGGACTAATCTGAATTGTACTATTTAAAAAAAAAAATCCTGGCTGCTGTATTGTTGTGAACAGCATTTGAAAGCACCTCATCTATATTCATTAATTATAACTTGAAACAAAAAATGTATTACTAGTCCTAGGGAAGCAATTAGTCAGTTATTTTCACTATTTAGTATTTATTTTTGTTTTTAACATCTCTCAATTAATAGGGTATCTTTCTACTTGGCATAAATCCTGTCCATAATTATTTCTGATAAAAACCTTAAAAGGGAACTGTCAAAGAAATGTTATAAATATTTTATTTCGCTGGTTGTTATTTGTTAAAAGCCACAGAAAATGTGTAGCCCAATTTTTTCCTTAATCCATATGCTTTTTCCCTCATCGTTATGCTATGATTTGTTATTTAGAGTTGCTAAGGAGTACAAATATAGGGATAGTATAGACTTTTTAAGGAGAAAACCAGCATTAGTATACCTATATATAGTTCAATGAAACTTCATGATACAGATAAGTCAAATTTGACAAGATTCTATTCAATAGCCTATTTTCAGCACTCATAACTAGGTTTTTTTTTCAGCTATGTTTGGTATGCATGAATATGTCCTATTTATTTCTCCAACAAACCCCCAATATTTTGCTCACTTTAAGTAGCTAGGATTTTAAATTTCTAAGCAATTCACTTCACAGTGCTAAAAAAAACACAGGGAGCAGGAATATGGGTCATTTTCAAAATATTCACTTCTTCAAACAGTATAGAGAATGGAGCATGAGAAATCTAAAATCAAAAGTTAGATGTCTGGCAGAAGCAAATTTAATCCTTTTTAGAGGAAGTTTACATTCTCTTAGACCTCAAATTATTTCTATAAACTATTATATATAATGTCCTAAATACAATATAAAATAACCAAGCACAAGGGAAATAAAATATCATAAATTAAGAACAGCAAGAAAAGTAGACAATAGAAATCAATCAATAGTTACTTCTAGGTATGAGGCTTATCAGATACAGACTTTAAAATACAATATTTACTATTTATGATGCTGAAGGAGATAAAAGCCGAGATTGAGAATTTTGGCAGAGAACTGGAAACTATTAACAAAAAACCATAAACTTCATTAGAACACACAATTAAATTTAAGAATACAATGGATGAGTTTAACAACTGATTAGATGAGACAAAGAATTAAAAAAACGAAGGTTAGACAAAAGAAATATTCAGAATAAATGAGACATAACAATGGAAAGAGACATAGCTGATGCAGTGAAAATCTCTAACATATAATAGGATTCATGAAAAAGGTAAAAGGAGTTGAGACAGAAAAAATATTTAAATATTTAATAGCTGAAAACACCAAACCAAGGATTTAAGAATTCCCACTTAACAATGCAATATAAAAGCTTTCTCTTTGAGACAAGGCTAATAATGCTTCCTATCACCACTTTATTCAACATTGCATTAAATATCCTAGCCTATAAAATAAGGTAATAAAAATTAGTAGAAGTTTTAGCAATAAAAAGGAAGAAACATAGCTGTCATTAGTCTCAGAAAATATAATTACATAAATAGAAACATTTTAAAAACTTATAGTTAAATTATTAAAATTATTCTATGTTAGAATACAAAATCAAAATACAAAGTTTAGTTGTATTTTTACACACTAACAATCAAAATTTTAAAAATTTTTAAAGATTAATTTTATTAATCTTGAAAATAGTGATCCATCCAAAACAATTTAATATTCTTAACAAGCAAATAGAAAATATAAATAATTAAGAAAGTAAATGCATCTAATGGAAAGGCAGGTAGACCTCATTCCATCATCTTTTCCACTGTTATGTACTACAAGCTGAGCCACAATATCTACAAGTATTGGCTGAGTATCTCATGCTAATTCAAATTGTCTCAGGTACTTCGCGGCACAGAGAAATGGTCTGAGTTGACTCTTCTTTATCAAGAGTTTGTAGTCATTTTACAAAGATAAATCTACTGCAGATGCAACCAGTTAAAAAACAGTGTCAGTTTCATTTATTCATAAGGGCATTTGCTCATTCAACAAAGAAATATCGAATTCCTGCCAACCATGAATCTAGCATTTTTTTGAGACATTAAAAAAATATAAAGATGAGTAAGACAGAATTTTTGCTTAATATTAGATCAGAAGAGTCCAAAGAAGAGAGACAGACAACAAAGCCTGAATGATAGCAGAGAATGTTTCATGGAGGACTAAGAAAGCCAA
This sequence comes from Macroglossus sobrinus, assembly GCA_004027375.1. Classification (NCBI taxonomy): domain Eukaryota; kingdom Metazoa; phylum Chordata; class Mammalia; order Chiroptera; family Pteropodidae; genus Macroglossus; species Macroglossus sobrinus. The sequence goes on from PVKZ01000592.1 coordinate 97,562, forward strand.
GCTTTCAATGGTGGAGACAATTTAGATAAGAACAAGAGAAAAAAATGAGAATGAATATGGTGTGGTCATGCATTTAAATTTAATTTAAAAGCCTAGCAGAGGAGTCTAGAATTCAAACAGTACAGCAGTGGGGGTGAATTGTGGGCTTTTTACACATGCAAAATGTCAACGTGTACCTATAATTACCTTGACTTTCCATTTCTTAGAGTTGACAAGTATTCATTGCATATCTATTTTAGGTACATGAGCACAGTGGTTAGAAGCATGGATTCCAGGGCCAGATTGCCCGGATTTGAACCTGCCTCGGCCACTTACTAAGTGTAAGTGACCTAGACACTTTCCTCATATGGAAAATGGAATAATAATAGCATTGCTTTATAGATCTTTTTAAAAAGCTAAATGAATTTGCCCACATATGATTAGACCAATGACTAGCACAGAATAAACACTATATAATTTAGCTATAATAATTATTACTACTATTATCTATTTTATGTCCAAATTTACCCTTAACACTGTAGTAGATGTATTTTAAGTGTCTGCTCTCAAAGACCTTATAATTTACCTGGGGTTATGGGGGTGGAGGAAGTTGCCACTAATGTAAATAGTGACAGATACTTAATATCATGAAGAAATGTTCAAATACATTGAGAAGAAAAAAAGAAGGAAAAAAGAAACTATAACACAGAACAGAAAATATAATCCCAAATATCTTTTTTTTTTTTTAAGTACAGGTAGGATTCCTGCAATTCTAAATGATACCAGCTACTTCCCTGGGTATTGGGGCAGTGATTATAAGTGATTTTAAGAAGCATTATTGGATTATAAATTTGAAAGAGAGGCAATGGGTGTAATGGAGTTATTTGGGATCATAAAGTGGGTAAATATTGCAGCTAAACTCTTGCCTGTGCAACCTTGAAAGAGTTTTTGTCCTTTTCATTTGTTCGTTTTGATCTTTCTCAGCCTCTGTTTCTTCATCTCTAAAATAGCAGAGTGCCTGGCATCTAGTAGACACTTAGCATTCTGTGCTTTGCTCTGCAAAGTAAACTAATTTCTTCATAACATTCATTGCCAGTCACACTATGTCACTAGAAACCCATGTCCATACCATTGGCTATTCAGTGTCGCCAGTGCTACAATGTGATCATGTTGATTTCAGACATTTGTAAATATTCAATAATGTTCAAGGCAGCAAGAGAGCATTTCTTTCCTCATTTATCTGGCAAGAATTTATATTAAATACCTGAACTTGCAGTGCTGGATGCTGGGTTGTAGACTTCAGAGACATCTAACTTGTCACAAAGTATAAAATTAATATTTATTTTCATTAATTTATTCATTTAATAACTATTCACAAATTGTTCACTATGCTAAGCAATGAGTCTGAAATTAGTTTATTCTCCATTTATTTCTTCTAGCTTCTTACAGAAACTACATTTGGTTTTGCTCATGGTTTCAAAAGGAGATCTAAAATTATATTTACCTTTGACTATAAATAACACTGGAATAAGCACAAGTCAAATAAAGTCCCAATGATCAAATCCTAGCAGCTCCTATATGACATTTCAATCCTTTCATGCTGTTTTTGAGCTATTTGAGTTGAGGTATTTTGGGTTTGCTTATTTTAAAAGCCCAGATCAAATGCTGTCTCACATTTTGTCACAGTTTCAGGCAACATTGGAAGTTTTTTTTAAAGGCTTTACTTTAACCCAAAAGACTCTTATTTAAAAACTAGTCTTAATGCCAGATAATCAGAACTTGAATGAAGTAAAAAAAAAAAAAAAAAAAAAAAAAAGACATACAGAATCCTTTTTTTCACAGCAGTTATTCAGACAATAACTATTTCTGAAACCCATATGGAGATAGAAAGATTCAAGAAATTTTTCCCTCTTATGAAAAGTTTGCCATGTATCTATAAAGGTATCATTCACAGAATTGTAAGAACAAAGAGTTTAAAACAATCTAAATATGTAGTAATAGAAGACTAGTTACATAAACTGTTCTATTTACACAAAACAATATATATATAGTCATTGAAATATTATAGCAAAATATTTAATGATATGGGAACTTCTATAAGAAATTGTTGTATAAAAACTGGGTTACAAAATAATAGTTATAGGATATTTCATCATTACCATTTTAATCCAGCTATTTTTGTCTTTGAGGAAATTTTTAACCCTGAGGATGTTCATAATACAAAAATTTTGATCAGTTTAGGCCAGTAAGTATAAAGTTTTCATCAAGAAATTAGTTCCCAAAGCAAATACCACTAAGCCAAATTATTTTCTTAACCAAAATAGTACAGTAACCATTTTCAATATTTTTTGAAATATTCAGTTGACTTCTTTAAGTGAGATTATTTTATTAGCATTAAGTTATTTTCCATTTAAATTATAAAATTATGATTTATTCATCAATAAGGATATTTGTCATTGTCAACTTTCATTGATTCTTCTCTATTTCTGTGAGTTTTATTTTGTGATCATTATTTCTACCAATTTCAGTATTCCTGGGTGAAATTTTGCAGATCTAAACATTGTCAAGAAAATGTTATTTTTTATTAATTTTTATTCAATATCAAATTTTGCCATGTGCAATTTAAGGTGTTATCAGTTTTATTCCATAGAGATTATTTGTACCAGTAACGTTTAATACAAAAATTATATTTATTTCTGTTAATCCATATGAAAATTGTAAGCAATTTAATTGAGAGAAAGAAAAGGGAAGAAGTCACAAAAGGGAAAGAGGACGGGTGAATGGGAGAGAATAGGTGAAAAGAGAAAACAAGAAGAATGAGGAAAATGGGGACAAAAAAATAAAACATACAAAGAAAAATAGGTCAATATATCTGGACAAAACAGTGAGACCAAAATGGTGGGGCTGGAAATTACTAAAAAATTACTTAATAATGCTATCTCTTCAAGCTTAATTATGTCAGTGCTTTCCTTTGACAAGATAAATTTCTGAAAGACTCCTGAAGAACATTCTTGTCTTTCTTACTTTCAACCTCCCTGCTTACTGATCTGAAACAGAGAAACAAAGAGTTTGCCATATCAATGAAGGATCTTTCTACATGACCATATAACAACTAGTTAAAATATATAACATCTGATATCGTTTGTTCTATATGCTAAATAGTTAGTCTGATGTTGTTCATCAAAATAACTGGGTATTTAGACATTTGCCTATTCGGGGTACACAGAGGTTCTCTTGGATACCCAACATCCCATCTTTGAAAATAAATATAGACATCTCCATGAGATCAAAGATAAGGCTAAGATCAATGAGTAAATCGAATGCTGGATATTGGTCTGCAAGTAAGGGTCAAGATTATGGAGGTGAATGAAAGGGTAATGAGGAAAAGCAAAATGAGGTACAGCCAATGAGAACAAGGGTGGTATTCCTCAGCTGACATATTTACTTCTCTGGGCCATGCTGAGAACCAGAAGAGTTCTTGATTTCTGCTCTTTTTCCCCAGTCTTCATGCATTTACCTTTACTGCACCAAATTATAAAAGACTAATAGTATTCAAACCTCTCATCCCCTTTTTGAAAGCATGAACTTTTAAAATCTTACGTAAAAGCCTAATTTTTTAAACCAGGAAAAGTCAGTGTTCTGGAGATATAATGGGCAATGGATGGAGTGGGTTTGGGAGGATGGTGAATTCCACACATTCAAGTACCTTGCTCCTCTCCACACCAAACAACCCACAGCAACCTCAAAAGGAGTCCCACAGAACCCAGTTTGCACCCCACTGGCTTAGATTTTATATGCTGTATTTCTAGAATCTCTGAAGGTCAATTTTACAAGTAGGCTTTAAAGGATAAAAAGCCACTGCTTTAATAGAGCTTTGAGAGTTGAACCAGCCCATTACTCTTTAGAATTTTTTTACTGTTTTTTTGTTTTCTAGCTAAAAACTTAAATTTTAAGTGTTTCTTCAAAATTCACCATTGATTTTTTAGTTTAGATTATTAAAAATAATGATAATAGCAAACAACTATGTAGCACCTTCTTTCCTGATGAGGTTCTAACTGTTTACATATATTAACATATTTAACCGTCTCAACTCTGAGAAGACAATACTATTATTACCTTCTTCTTAGAGATGAAGAAACTAAGACACAAAGAAGTCAACTAACTTGTCAAAGGTCATATACTTTGTAAGTGAATTGGAAATAGATTAAAATTTGATGCAGTTTTTATTTGCAGGACTTAGAAATTATGCTTGAATCAAATTATAGGTGAGTTTTTTTAGTGATTAACAAATCATATGAAATCTTTTTAATTTTCCATCTTAAACAATATCCAAAGAGTCACAGAACTTAATTCCAGGTTTAAGTCATAGAAGTAATGAAAATTTGGTCTAAGCGACTCAAAATATTTGTAGGAGTCTTGAATCTTGATAAATTCATTTTAGATATGAATTTATGGCAAATACTTGCCTAACAAAGTCTTCTTATGCAAGTCATTGATAGAATAAAATCTACCCCAAAATATATTTTTCCAAACTTTTGCTAAGTGTCACAGGGGAAACTAAAGTAAAAGATACTATCATTATCAAGAATATAATATAAATCAGTAAGAAATAATATGAGAAGATAATGTAACTAGATTATAAAATAATAAGTTCAATGAAAGATTAATAGTATAGGTGGGAGTTACCAAAGGAAGATGAGATTTTACCTGGATTTGGAAGAACCTCTAGAATTTCACTCGTTTATTTAATTAACAAATTAAATAACAACAAATAAATAACAACAAAAGCTTTAACCTCAATTTTGAAGAACTACTATCATTTTATTAATTCATTCAAAAATTAACAGCTATTTATTGACTAACAATGATAATAAGTAACACTGTCCCGATAATACAGGAATAAAGAAGACAGAAAGGTCTCGTTCTCTTGAAGCTGAAGGAGAGAAGCAGATAATAAACAAATAAATAAATAAGAAAAGTACTTAATAGTAATAAATGACATGCAGAGTTAGTATAATACGACAGCTAGAATTTAGGTGGCTACTTCAAGTTGAATAGTCAAGAAAGGCATCTCTAAGGATGTGATATTTAAGCTGAGAACCAAATGAATAAAAAGGATCAGTGTTCTGAAGATGAGAGAGAAGATCAGGCAGTAGAAAAGGATAGTGAAAAAGCACTAAGATGTGGTCAAATTGGGCTTATTCACAGAATAGAAAGAAGACTATTGTGGCTGGAGCATCATAGCCAAAGGAGGAAAGTGATGAGAAATGAGGCTGTAGCTGTGAGGCTCCTAGAACAAAAATAAATTATATGCAGTGAGAAAAACTGATAAACAAATAATAATACTTCATGGGACAAATGTTATGGTAGAGATAAATATTGACAGCCTGCTATTAGAGTATAGAGATACCAATCCAGGACTAGAAAAGATGGCATTGATTTTGAACTCTAAAAGATAAGAGGAATTAGCCAAACAAGGCAAGATTAAAAGGCAAGTTTTAGAATAGCAAATAGTTCATGACAGCCAGAGCCTTGAGTCAGAAGAGTATAGTGAGAGACAAGCCTGGATACACAAGCAAGAACAAAATGATAACCATTGAAAACTCCAACACTCTAAAGTTAATATTTTAACTTAGTAGATCAAACAACAAGCATAATGAATATGGATATAACACATCACAATATGTAAATACATTAGAAAGTGGCCCCAAAGAGCCTAGTGTTCTAAACAATGAGACCCTCTACTTTATTTTTAGCCCCCTAGAAAAAAATATTTTAAAAAAGATATTAGTGGCAAGCTTAGTCATAAGAATGAGTCCTTCTCTGGAAATGTTTTGCTTTATGTTGACATATTGTCAGTGAATCCACACTGTACTAGTTTGTTCACCAAATATTCTGGTGCCCTTCCCTGTAGTATCTTTTCCTGAGGGAAAACTATATATCTATATCTATATCTATATCTATATCTATATCTATCTATATCTATATACATATACATATACATATATATCTATATGTTGCTCTGTTGAACTTAGAAATGACTATGTGACTTGCTTTAACCAATAACATATAGACAGAAATGATGTGTATTATCTCCATAAAGAAGCTTTCAGATTTGGCAAGCAGTCCTCCATGTATTTTTTCCTTCTGTTATGATGACCAAATGTTCCAGGCAGAGGCTGCACCATCAGATGACAGGGAATAGAGCAACAGCAATATGGAAAGGATGTGGTGTAAAAGAAAAATCAGCCAATAAATCACAGAGGTCAGGGACAAGATATTTGTTACTACAGCACAAACTAGCCTATCCTGACTAATACATTCACAAATACAGATTTCTAAGGATGCTGATCACACACCCTATATCTATAACCCTTTTGTCAGGTGAGTACCTGGAGCTCATCCCACTCAAGAAACTCAGGAAATCTATTAACAGATTTTGCACCAGAACCATGGCAATGAAGCATATTGGCTTTTATATTTTCACTCTTTCCCTGCTCATGACTAAACAATCCAGTACTAATGACTAACTACTCCAAGCAAAAAAAAAAAAAGTGTGACATGAGATGTAGGCAGCCTGTCTGTGCTCTATTTTCACAGCCCACAGCTATAAATAATACCATTAGAAAAAGCACACATTGCCTTAGATGGACAGCACAAAGGAAAGCACTTTCTCTGATAGTTTAACAACACATTCAGATTTCATGTCTCAGGGTAAAAATAGACCTAACAAATGAATTAAACTTGGAAAATGAGCTGAAGTGAAGAACACTGGCATTATAAAACATGCCGTAGGAGGAAACAGGGTCTTATATGGTGCTGTATTCTCTCTGCCAATGAGCAGTATAGAAGAATAGAAAAAAGGATTTTTCTGAGAAACAAAAATAATCATCAAGAGTTTGAAGTTTAAAATATTATTCTTATAAAATTGGTAACTCAAAGGAACTCTGAAAACTACATAGGCAAAAGCATAAAATAAATCTCAACAAATAGGATTTTCTTCGTACTTTCAACATTAAGAAAAAAAATCTGAAGAAAATAGATATCAAAGAATGTTTAAAATACATAAACTTTAAATTCAGTAACTTACGTTTTGGTTGTTTGGGGTTGTTTGTTTATTTGTTTGTTTGTTTCAATAAAACACATCCATTTCAATTTTTCTATTTTAAGTGCTATTTTTAATGGTTCTGATACTTGAGTAAAAAAAGCATTAGGAGATGCTATATCTTCCAAGAGACAAAAAAAATGTTGTCAATTCAACCTTTTTAAGTGCTGGAGTCCAAGTTAAGTATACCTCTATCCTATATCATATATCAAATTAAAAAATACTAAATTGTCATCCTACATCAAATATATGTTATTAATATTCAATTATAAATGTTTGTAACATTAGATGATTATAAACTCCTTGAAGATAAGAATCATTTGTTGCTTTCCTTGGCATCTCTTTCAGGGCCTGCCTAATAAGTAGTCAACACCCTATAGGTGCTAAATACACATTTTTTAATTAAATAGAGTGAATTTTCTCAGTCAACCCTTCTTTACTCTAAGTGGTCTTCTATCAATGAACTACACACTATGTTGATGAAAAATTAGTGTAACTTATGCCAGCAAAACATCAACAGACAATAGCAGCACATTCTAACTTTATGTCTAAATCTGTGGGCCTGAAATGTTCCCTAAACTGTGCCACTAGCATCATCAGTGATTTAGGATAACTCAATTGAATCTCTTCATTGAACAGCTGAAAAACTGCTTGAATATGCCATGGTGATTTAGCCAGATCTCAGTTTTCCATGCATAAGCCCTCAATCCAGGTAAGGAAGGCCTTTCAAAAAGATCCAAATGGCTTGGGGACATATTGAGATAATTCACAGCCATGATCATGAGAAAGCAGAGGACTCTTGCATTTGTTGTAGAAACATGCCTGGAACAACTTATTTGTGGATGATTCTTGTGGTCAACCCTTCCAAGCATAAGAGATATAAGTAATCAACTATGCTATGCTATCAGCAATGACTGTGCAAATCCTCAACTGCCATAAGAATGCAAGAGCTTCTTAATTAATTTGTGAGTACTTCTGTTCTGCTGCTTTAAGGCCAGCTAGCATATTGGGATAAGGCACAGTTTTAATGCCATAAACTAAAATGTCAATAGTGAAAAAAAAAAATTACATTTTATAAATTACTAGCAGAGATTTTCAGCAGTCTGAAAATTCTAATTTCAGCAATATCTTTTTCTGTCTGTAAAGTGGCTAAGCAGTATCTAAATTAAGGCAAAATAAAGCAAATTATGGTTTACAATCTTATTTGTTTTTCAGAGTAAACATATCATGAACTGTGTGTTTTTATCTGGGGTTTAATGACTTCACCTTTCATGCAGAAACAATTCAATGAATATTAATGAATTCTTACTATATGTCAAGTAGTGGGTTGGGTGCCAAGATCTAATGATGAATAGATTAGTAAAGTATTATTGAAAATATGTAAGATGTGTTGAATGGTGCATAAGTTTATCTTCCATTGGTTTCACAATCAGGATACCACTTCTCCAACTCTGGAAAACATGTTCTCCATAAATTAATGAAAATTTCAGTCTCAAAAACATTTCAAAATAAAGACACAACTCAGAGTTAACTTCAATGATGGCTTAGGTATCTATAGAATATCATTGACAATCACTCATTGTTGATAAACCTGTGCAAGATCAAATTCTGCAGAGACCTTAAACCTAGAAGAAAAAGAAAAAAGCCAATTGACTATAGAATCCAGACATGGATTCATTTTATTCATCCATTTACTTATAAATTCAACATAAATTCCTAATATGAGTCCCTAATATGAGTGTATCCTGCACTTGTAATAACATACTGAACAAAACAGGTAAAGTATTCCTCTCTTTGAGCTTATATTTTAGTGGGAGAGAATGAAAATAAGCAAAAAAATAAAAATATATAATTTTACTAAGACTAAGTTCTATAAAGATAAAGTAAAATAAGGTAAAAGAAATTTATGGAAGGTATGGAAGGCAAAATAGATGGTGAACATCTCAGCAGACTATTTTTAGCAGAAAGAGAACACACATTATAAGGTAACATTTAATTTCCATTTTAATTAGAAACATATCAAGAATATTGCTGAAACAAGAGGGTCACAGAAAGAAGAAATGGATCCAAAACATCTCAGTTCAACCCCTCAGGACTGTCCCAAATCCCCAAAATGATGCCACACCTGCCTGCAATACTGGTCATACAAGGTAAACACACAAGTAGTTTTTGAAGAGCAAAATCAGGGTAAAGTTATAATTAGTTTCTTAGATACAAAATAGAATAATGTGCCAAGACAATAGTTTTGCCAGATATAGTATTACATTGAGAAATTTCCAGATCACCTTGTTCTTTCCTTTAGTATATCAAGAACTGAGTTCTGGAAGGTTTAGATTATAGAGTTTTACCATGGTGTGGGAGAGATGCCTGTCTTTTCAAAACCCAGCCATCTCTATGATAAACAAGGGATGTGTCATAAAGGAAGAAAAAAGAAAGTTTGTCATTTTCCAGACACAAGATTGGTGAAAAAGAGAAAAAGGAGAGGAAAAACACACACACACACACACAAGTAAACATGTGCCTCCAAATCTTTTCCTTCGTGGCTTCCACAGGAAAGGTGAGATTACACAAATGTGGTACCAACGAGATTAGCTACCCACAATGGATACTTTGAAAGGGGACCACTTACTTAGCAGAGTACCCAGTCTGAGTCATATCCACTCAGGGTAACCTTAGCAGTAACTTTGGTTAGGTAAAGAAGCCTTGAGATTTAGAGTTCCCAAGCCACCTGCATTGTCCTGTTGTTTGGATTTAGAGTGAAGTCCAGTACACGCACCATAGAGCCCAATACAGCAAAGCTACAGTAAAGGCTAAGGAGGAGTCCCAGAACAGCAAGTTAGATGAAGAACCTACCAGAAACGGAGTGTTTGACATCTAAGCAACCAGGGTCTTTTCTGGTAGCATTCGCCTGGACCAGAAGAATAGCCCATAGGTTTATATTCTTCAGACCTCACCTCTGAAAGCCAGGAGAGAATTTAGCAATCAAGACATCACTGGCCATGACCTTGGAGCCCAGAAGACATCACACCTGAAGACACCCAAATCTTCTCCTTGCCTCAGGGCTGCACAAGCTTAAGCAGCGTTCACCTCCTAGCTTACACCAACTTGATGTTAGAGACAGGCAAGAGAAAATAGAAACTCTCAGAGACTGAATGTTTTTATTCATAGTAGAGACTGAGTGTAACCTGAAACTTAATTAAGTTTTCCCACAATTCAGTAGATGGAAGATCCTAAAGAATACAGGCTATAGACAAAATAAAGGAGCTATGTTTCTCTGTGCATCCAAATCATGAACCCTGCCACATAAGCCACGTTTTACCCAACCTTTCTCTGCCTGTAGTGTTGATGTACAGAGGTTGCAGAAAGAGCTGCTATAAGAGACTTAAGTCCAAAATATGCAGAACTGACATAATTCTATATAGGGTAGCCACTCATTCTATTCAGAATTAAATTAAGAAGTTCCTTCTAAATGAATAAAGCAGGAACTACTCTGAGGCACCGTTGTTTAATGGGTATCGAAAAAATTTTTCCAGAGATCAAAAAGTGAGAAGCTTGCCAATACACAACACCTCTTCGAAGAGACAATGACTGCTAAAAGTACAAAAGACTCAGAAGTGTTTGTTTATGAGAAAAATAAATGGAAATAATCGAAGCTCTCATAATAACTATTTTTTCTACAAATTTGTACCTCAAATTATTTTAGTTTCTTTGTTTTAGATCACAAATGAGTTCAACACAAATAAGAAATATGCTTTCAAATATCAAATTCTGGTGGTTTTTTAAAAGAAATTTAAATGTACTAATGACTGAAGTTAGTGATGTAATTGTGATTTTAAGAAATCTCCTAATTTTATAAAAGTCTAAGTTGTTCTAAGATAAGATAAATGTACTTATTATAAAGCAAAATGTGAAAATAATGTAAAAATGAATATTTTCTAAAACTAGAGATTCTTCCTTGAAAAAAAGAAAAACAGATTCATTGAAAAAAATTAAAAATATCTATTTGTATTTATACTTTTTTTCAAAGTTGTGTAAAATAAATCTCTGCTAAAATAAAAAAACTTGCTGATAAAAAATGAAGTTTAGAAAAAAGAAAAACAGAAGCATAACTAGTGTTCCTTTACTATTTCTAGAGGTTTTTTTTTAAAAAAAAAAAGGTATGTCCTGATTGTTCCTTTAACATCCTTATATAACAACTTTAATGTAATACATAACATTTTCTTAAATGAAATAATATATCTATCAAATCAATGAGATATAACATATAGTTTATATACTTTAAAAAACTAAAATTTTTCTTTGTGGAGATACCCAGTGAGTTCCTGAGAACCCCATGGAGAGTGAAAAACATGATTTGTTGTTAAATAAGCAAGCCACTTGAAAGAGCTTCCAGCTTAAGTTTTTAAAATGCCCTCTCACCCAGCAAAACTTTCCACACTTGTTAAACCTTATAACCTCCGGTAACCTTTAATACTGACAGGTGACGAATCACTTGCACTTGCCAAAAGAGCCCCCTGCTCCTATTTGCCTGTAATAACATTTTAATATTGAACTTAATTTTCTTGCTCACAAATTACAAGCCTGTAACCATTACCTCAAGAGTGGCACCAGGAAACAAGACTGCATTATTACTGTACCATCATCCCTGAATATTTCCAGTTTACTCATTTTGTGCCAAGTCTTTGCAAAAGGCCTCATTTATTCTTAAATTCCAGGAACACAGGAGCTAAGAAAAGCTTTGTTGTGTGACAGAGAGCTTCAGATCTAGCATTCTCGAGGAAGAGGAAATCAAATGGGGCCATCCATTAACAGGTCAGTCTAGAATCCTTGTGAAACCCCCTGCCTTTTCAAATGATGGATGGGCCTTTTGTCCTTTTTGGGGCCTGGGCTTCTCAGACTGTAGGCTGTTTGCATTCAGTCAACACTTCAATTTTATAGGCCTGTGGAGCCAAAGATTACAAGACTTTTGAACTCCAGGCTGCCTTCTGTCTGGCTACACCCTCTGTTTCTGGAGCCCAAAGCTTTTTAACAACTCTACAAAAATAAGCAATTAGGGTAAGGTCTGTTAACCCTCTCCTTTCAACCTAGATGTAATTACGTATTTTGAATCAACCAACAAGGAAGTAGAATGACCAGTAGCAAAGCTTGGAACTATTTAGAAGAGGATTAAACCCAACAAATAATCAGGAGTTCCTTAAAAATGTCTTACTGTTGTTTCACAGGAAGTTACATACAATATATACAAAAAGCTAAATTTTTAAGGAAAAGAAGAAATATGTATTAAAAGAAGTGAAAAGAAAAAGTCAGGGAGACATTTTAAAAGGCTCAGAATATACACAAGCATCCACTGATCTGTCTTCCTCTTGGTTTCTCCACACATAACAGCATACACCTTTTCTTTTTTCTTAATTCATACTATTAATGAACTTCAGTCTATTAAAAGCTTTGAAATTTTGTCTAGGAGATTTACATTAAATTAATAAGATGATGGTCTTTTTTAGTTACACGATTAAAATAACAATACAGAAAAATTCATAGCATTTCTTTCCAAATCTGACTTTTAAAATTTTATCTCTAATCTAAATTATTACATACAATTATATACAATAACCAAAGTTTTTAAAAAAGAGAAAAGGAATTCTTTTTATTTCTGTGAACAAATATTTTGCTATAAAATGTGTTAATGTCAACCCTGCGCTAACATGGCATCTTTTCAAACAAATCTGCATATTTTTTTTATAAAGATTTTGCATGGATGTGTCAGTTACACACTTCTTGGAACATAAACACTATCGACTGTAGTAGGACTACCAACATCACAAAGAGAACAGGGAGTTCCCAATTTACTAAAGAGGTTGTACTTCAAAACCTCATTTTTTAAGTATTTGGACACAGAATGTATTTTCCCACTGAAACATCGTTGTGACTATTCCATCCAAATGGATCTGCTTAACAGCTCTTCGCTCACACTCCTCCACGTCCTACGCCTCAGACTTGACTCAGACAGCTTTCTCCTCTTGGAATGCCCTTTACCCCGCCTCTCTCTCATATCCAAAGCCAACTCATTTCCTTGGCAACCAGCTCAAATGCTGCTCCACTAAGATTCTCAACAAATGAAACTGATCACTGGATCCCCAGAACTAATGTGCTTGTCATGGCCCTTTTGTAGCGGACATTGTGATGACTTCCCCCAACATCTGTTCTATGTCTTCCAACCTGTGGTCCACCCTTATTCCTGAAGCATGGTCTATGCCAGTGAGAAGAACCTCATCTCTGTGGACCCGAATATTGGTCCAGGTAATCCAGGACCTACCAATAGTTATTTGACATTTTCCTGGCCACATGGACTGATTAGGAAAGATCCAATAAACACAAATCTCTGGACTTTTGACCAATGGTTGCAGGGAGGAAAAATTCTCTTCCTGGATTTGAAAGTTAGGGATTATGCAACTCATGTAGTTGTAGGCAGATATATTATTGTCATGAAGGAAGCCAAGATGAATTTGGCACCCAAAGGAGAGCAGAACTGAGGGATTCATAGAGAAATGGAGCCAGAATCCTTGTAGAGCAAGCTCCCTATGCCTGACTTACATCTGAACTTTCCAATTACATAAGCCAATCATTCCCTCTTATCATTCAAAACACTTTAAGCTGGGTTTTGTTACCTCCAATGAAAGCATCCTATTAATACAGTCCTTATCTTTTTCAACTTCTGGTAATATTTTTGTGTACCAGTTTTATATGTCCCATTGTACTAATTAACTTTCCGAGACCAATACCATATCTCACATACCTTTGTATCTGTCCGAGGTACCTAGGGTATACACATGTATACATATACATAACTGTGGGTTTAATTGAACCTAGTAACTCAGTATTTCTCAAGTCAATCCCAGTTATGTAGGATGTTAAAACATTTATGTAGGAAAATTCTTTCTTTAAATAGGATTGACAAGCACTGGATTTTAAAAATGAGAAATAAATTTTTTACTAGAGTATTTCTTAGAGTCCTTAATATACTATACTAATGTGCATTGTAACAAAAAGTGGAATTTAATATATTACATTTTTGTTATATAGTAAATAATTTGACTTCTTATCTCTTTCATACTGAGCATCTTGAAGAACTAGTGTTACAAAGAACATATTTGGGAAAATACTATTATATGTCATAATGTACTGAAACTATGCTAAGAACTCCAACTTGATGGGCTTTGAGGAACAGGAAGGAAGAGGAAAATCAAGTTTTCTCAATTCCCAAAGTCAAGACCAGTCCAGAGAACTTGTCTCAGGCACCCTCATCTCACTCTGTGCAGTTTACACTGCTCCTATAGATCCCCTAGGAACTGACTGCCTTTATGGTGATCCACACCCCTTAGCTGCAGTCACTAAGCTCTGATCTCCTGATCAAACTGCTCCCTTCCTTTGCTCCTATCTACAATAAAAATTCCCTTTTCTTCCAAACATTTGGGATATCCAGAGGAAAACAATCTGACAAAATTGTGTCACCTTATATGTGAGAAATCAGCCAATTCTTCGAATCTTCAATTCCTACAGATATTATATTTTTAAATATGTCTATTAACACTGTTCCCTCAAAATATTTCTAGGTTGCATAAAATGAAGGTCAGTACAAATGGAAGTATAGGGCAAACATTCTTTAACAGAGTGTTTGTATTTAAGTGAGATCATTCTATGGGGGATCTTTGACCTTTGCTGTAGAAGTAAGGGACATTTCTGTTGTCATGATCACTAACACCATTGTTAGTTTTAATAATGGTAATTTTTAATAACGTCTTGTCTTTACTAAAGGTGGGAGGTGGAGAGTTGAGCAAAATAGGTGAAGGTAATCAAAAGGTACAAATTTCCAGTTATAAGATAAATAAGACCTGGGGATGTAATATGTGTACAGTATAGTAACTATAGTTAACGATACCATAATGTATATTTGAAAGTTACTAAAATAGTAGATCTTAAAAGTTCTCATCATTAGAAAACAAAAATTGTAATTCTGTGTGGTTGTGGATGTTAACTAAACATATTTTGGTAATCATTTGGCAGTATTATTTTCTACCCCTAAAACTAATGCAATGTTTTAAATCAATCATATCTCAATAATTATAATTATAATTAATAATAGAGTCCTAAGGAATATTCTGTTCCAATCTCCTAAGGTTTCTTTATTTTTATATTGGTGTTTCATTGCAAAACAAACCACTTGAAAACTGAATGGCTTAGAGGAAAAAAAAATGGCGTAAATGATAGAGGCTTGTTCATCCTTCTGGCGACCAAATCAAAGTTGTAACCAAAAAAAAAGGAGAAACAGCAAGGAAAAATCACCTAGGATCTTGATGAACAAGCCATACAACTAGAGAGAAATCCAAGAAAGCACCCTGCAACAGCAGAACATAGATTGGGACAAGGACACAGGACTGCCAAGTCTCAAGCAGCTGAGTGAGACAAAGGCTGTGGCAGTGGCAGAGGCAGACACCTCTTAAAGGGGCTGTGACCATGAGCAAATTTTTGCTGTGAGAAACCTGCTCACTCTGAGCACCAGTGCCGATTGGGCTGCACACAGAGGGCATCAGGGACTTACAGGGACACATTGTCCGAGTGAGGGCTCAGTCGAGATTTGCTCTGTACAGAAGTGCAGAGGGTGTCTACTATTCCCTGTTGAGCCTTCCCCGCTACCAGTGCTCCAGATACAGCATCAGCATAGCCATGACATCATCAAACTGAATGACAGAGGGTGATCTGCCCAAAGGATTTCCGCCTCCCCCAACTAAGGGCCCCATCCAAGCCACATCCAGGTATATCCTCAGCAAATCAGGTGCTCCTTGCTGAGCAGTGCCTAGAGTCACACTGGAGGCAGCTGACCTCAATTTCTGATGTGTTCTTCTGAGGCAATTACAAGCACAGCATATGTGGATTGCTTGCTGAATCTTAACAGGTGGCCCCAGAGGGGTAGAGGCTTGGGCTAAGTTTGGCCTGCAGCTGGACCCCTCTGAAAACTGTGCCACTGGACACCTTCTTCACAAATACACACTAATAAGACTGGAAGACTCGGGAGCTTTGCTTAATACATAAAAACAGATACAGAAAGACAGCCAAAATGGGAAGATAAAGAAGCAGAAACTATATGAGAGAACAGAACAGAGATCCAGATAAAATGGGGCAAGTAATCTAACAGATGCAGAGTTCAAAACACTGGTGATAAAGATGCTCAATGAAATTTTGAGAAGTGTAGATAAATTCAGTGAGATAAAAACATAAAAATGGAAAAGGAAATTATAAAAGGGAACTAGTCTGAAATGAACACATTATCTGAGATGAGAAGTATATTAAATGGAATAAACAAAGGAATAAACAAAGTGAGTAAAGAAAAGGATCAAATGTCCTATTTAGAGGACAGGAAAGCCAAGAACATGCAATCAGAATGGAAAGAGATAAGATGCCGAGACTATAAAAATAATTTAAGGAGCATATGAGATATTATTAAGGGTTCAAATATCCATCTGATCAGCATAACTGAAGAAAATCAGGATGTTGAACAGCTGTTTGAAGAAATAATGATGGAAAACTTCCCTAACTTAGTGAAGGAAATAGACATAAAACTCCAGGAAGCTCAGAGAGTACCCAATAAGATGAATCCAAAGAGGCCCACATGAAGACACATTATAATTAAAATGCAAAAGGTTAAATACAAAGAAAGAATCTTAAAAGCAGCAAGAGAAAAACAGATGGTTACCTACAAGGGAACACCTATGAGATTGGCATCTGATTTCTCAAAAGAAACTATGCAGGACAGAAGGGCTTGGCACAAAATATTCAACATGATGAAAACCCAGGATCTACGACCAAAAATATTTTATCCAGATAAAGAGCTTCCCAGACAAAAATAAGCTAAAGGAATTTATCACCACCAAGCCAGTATTACAGGAAATGTTGGAGGGACTCCTTTAAGAAAAAAGAAAAACAGTATCAAAAACAATAATAAAGAATGGTAATCAAAAACAGATTCACAAATATAGTGGATAATTTGATGACAGACAGAGGGAAAAGCGCTGGGTGGGGCTGAAAGAATGGGGTAAAGGGTTAAAGAATTACAACTTAGTAATTGATAGATGATCCCAGGGATGGGGAGCACAGCATAGAGAATGCAGTGAGCGATAATGTGATGGCTGAGTGGAGGGCTAGGGTGGGGAGGGAGCAACTGGGGGATTGTTTTATGAACTATATAGATGACTAACCAATGTGTTGTATGTTTGAAACTAATTTAAATAAATTAACTTTTTTAGAAAACTGAATGGCTTAAGTTTTTCTTTACCCAGGATCCTTCTGGCCCACCAGTTTCAGCACTGTTCCTGCAATTTTTCTAATTTTTGTGGTCCCTGACCCATAAGCCCAGCCTTCCTGAGTCCTGGGAGCTGCCTCAGTCCCAAGCCATCCGTGGTGTGCTCAAGCATGTCCTGATTAGTGCTGGCTTTTATCTTGAGTCACCAGAGATTGCTCTGTCCCAATGAACATGGGAGCAATAGTGAGGAACTTGGAAAATCAGGGTGAAATGACCACTTCCTGATTTGATCTCTATTCACAGTTAGCGACAGTTGGAGAGTACTTCTTGGTAGAGTTATGTACCAACAACTTTTGTTGAAAGTAAAATGAAACATTTTTCTCAAGACATTGATGTGATTGGACCTAATATTATAGAACATCTATTAACCCAGGAAGTCAAAGAATAAAGGGAGTTTCCCAGCTTCACCAGAAGGAAATTTTAGCCGAAGAAGAAATGAAAAAATTCACCAGATTGCATCTTTATTTTTAATTCTTTCACTCATGAGCACCATTAATCTAGTTTACAAACTTGACCTTCCATTTATAAATGTATTGCAGGTGTCATCTGATTTTTTGAAGGTTTTTTTTAGCCTTTGATCCTCTTTGCTGTGAGAGGAAGGTGAAACAGCTTTAGAGCTTCTCTATAAATCCATGGTACCTGTATCTCACTCTTGACTTCCCTTTCATCTATTAAATTTCTTTTCCAACAAAGACTTTTTGTCTTACAGTAGTTTTACAAATTTTATGTTAGGCAACAATATCAATAACACCATTTTCTGAAAAAAAAAATTATTAAAATTGCTTTAGATTGTTAGCTAATCATTCAGACTGTGTGAACATACAAAAATAGATTCTTTTTAAACACTGTAGTTTATAAGACTTTCAGTCTGGGTAGATATTTAATAAATAAATAAGTAAATAAGTGAATACTAAATGGCATATAGGACCAATGATTTATTATTTTTCTCAGTTCTTTTGGACTGAGTCAACCTGAGATGGACTGAAAGATCTAAGACAGCCTCCCTCACCTCTCTGACATCTCAGCCAGAATTGCTGAGATGCTTGACCTCTCTCCACTTAGTTTCTTTCCCAAGGAAGTTAGTGTAGGCTTCTTCAGAAGATGGTCTCCTGGTTCCCAGCAGCAAGAGAGTAAACTCTTTTCAAATATCTGCTGTGTCATGTTTGTTAATGTCTCATGGGACAAAATTAATCACATGATTAAATTCAGTTACAAGGGATCGAGAAATAAACTTCCCTCTTTGTTGAGAGGAGTGGCAAAGTCACATTGTAAAAGGGCATTTGTGTAGGGGTGGAAGGAATCATCATGGCCATCTTTGCAGGCCATCTACTTCGCTCCCACAGTGGAAGCTGAGATGAGCAGTTCCAGCTGAGCCTTGCACGAGCTGCTGACCCAAACAATTGTGAGCAAATGAATGCTTGCCACTTAGGCCAGTAAATTTTGGGAGCATTGGTTCTACTGCAAAAGCTAACTGAAACACTCAACTCACGGATGAGGAGAAGAAAGAGTGTTTAATAAAATAATCACAAAAACGAAACACGAGTTTGATTAAGAAACATCGTAGAAGAAATAACCATGTTTAATATTAACCATCCTTAATATGACATATTAAGGCCAAACCATAAGCAATGCATTTCCGTATGAAAGCTCTTAGAATTCATAGAACAGATTCTAAGGCAAAGAAAAAGCAGAAAAATAAGAGAGACAAGCAAATCTGCTCTAAGTTTCAAATTTAAAAGGAAACACTTTCAGTTATCTCACCTACCACTACTCAAGCTGCATTTTCAAACTAGTCCTATGTCAAAATGTAGCAGTGTACATGCTGATATAGAATTTAGGATACCTGGGTTTTAGTTTTGCCACAAACCAGCTCTTTGACCTCAGATAAATCATTTGACCTGTCTGGGTCTGTGCTTTCACAGCTATTAATTGAAAGGGTCAGACTAAATGACCTTCCCAAACATTACTCTTTGATAACTTTGTTATCAAAAAGAACCAATTTCAGGTCCAGTGCAATAACTGACTAACTGTAGAATCTTGGGCAATTGTCTTAAATTCTCAGTCTCTTCATCTGTAAAATTAAAACAATAATTGTATTAGAATCTGCTAATTACAAGATAATGCATATCTTATGTTCAGCATGTTTCCACTTTAGATAGTGCTCAGAAAATATGTCTTCATGTTGTTGACAAGAACCTAAACTATGTCTGTTAATCCTGAAGATACTGTCATATAATACGTAGGTCAGGTCACAAGTCTCTCAAAAAAATCCTAAAGTTATCCTCATCGCAAGCACCTGCACCTTACCTCTGCTTGTATGTACTGGGACAAAGCAGAAGTTGAAAACCCAAAATCAACAGAACATTCTAGATCTACTGCTTTCTCTGCCTAGGCTGTTTTACTGCCCTTTTCTAAAACTCCTAATTTCAAGTCTGAGAAAGAAAGAGAGATTCAGGATCTGAGTTTCAAGAAGAGTAAAAAAACAGGCTTGTGCAAACTAACTTTGGCTTCTTCCCTAATTCATGGAGAAAATCCTAGTCCCAGTTCCCAGAGTAAATATGTCTTCTAGCCATCTGCCTGAAACAAGATACTCAGTTTAGCCAGGAATTCTGGTCTCTCCATTTTTTTTCCCTCATGTACAAGGTATCAAAAAAATTAATTAAAAAAAAAAGATGCCTATAACATTAAAATATTTTTATTCTTCAAAGAAAAGCAACTATATGCATTCATGAATGAGAAGTAATAGTATATTTAGGCTGGATGAATCTGCTATTTAATGTTTCAGGGTTTCTATTGTAATTGGTAAGAATAATAACAAAGTGACAATTATAATGCAAGGTGTGCGTGCAGGGAGGAAAATCTCATCAATTATTATCTTTGTCTAAGCCAATAAATTCAAGAAAGAATTCATATGAAAGCAAGGCCAAAGCAGGAGAATGAGTAAATGTCCATATACCAAATAAATAAATAATTAAAAGTTATAAAAAGAGGTAAAATAAATGAATAAATAAAATATATTCTACCTCCTGCTTTGACAATTCAGTCTTCTTAATAACAAAGAAGACCAGGTTCAAATTCAGTGTTCTTAGATTCCTCAGAATCTGTCATAGGGTGACATGGGACAGCCCTCGATCCCTCCTCACTCCTTCTCCATCTCCTTGTTCCATCTGGCACCAAAAGCTGCCTCAAAGGCACAGTTAAGGATAACCCAGCCTGTACATTTAGCCAGTTTAAACCCTGCCTGACAGCTGGACATTGGTAACCTCACAGGCCTAGAAATGCACAATACTCTGTGGTCAGGACAAACTCAGGGCAAAGGCCCACCTGGGCACTAGAATCAGACCTGAGGAGTTCATGGAGCCTAGGCATCCAGAAGTCTGTGGTCTTGAACAAAAGCATGGGCTTCGGATGGGTATATCACCTACCCTCTCAGACTCCATACCCTGTAAATCTCATGGGAACCAGAGTGGGACCCCTTTGAACTTGGGAACTAACACAAGCGCACATCTTGCCCTGGTTTAAGAGCAACATCAACTAGAACCTCTCCTCAGAATCCTCTCAGACCTTAACCTCAGTGGCAGT
The DNA here is from genome assembly GCA_004027375.1 of Macroglossus sobrinus. Lineage (NCBI taxonomy): Eukaryota > Metazoa > Chordata > Mammalia > Chiroptera > Pteropodidae > Macroglossus > Macroglossus sobrinus. The sequence continues at coordinate 118,582 of PVKZ01000592.1, forward strand.
TCCATAAGAGAGGTTTATCCTCACAGCTTCTCCCACAGACATCCGGCCTCTACAGAAGTTCCCTGAGTTTCAGCTTCCTGTAGGTGACATCTCCACTCCTACAACCTTTTCCATAAATCACAAACAAATGTCAGGCCACCAGTTTCTTTCTAATGTCTCATTCCTGACATTAGTCTTTAGTCTGAAACTGCAGTCCAAGTTTCTCATTTTCTCCAAATTCAGATAGCTTTTTTTTCCCCTGACATTTTATTCTACCCCAAGATAGTTCTACTCATTGGCCCTGCCCCCAAGGGGAAAAATATACATATATCTCATAAGACACAATGACCATCTTAAAGTCATTACTTCTTCCTTACTTCTTATCAGAAATTAAGAGACTAGCACCCAGTTCCTTTTTTAAAAATTCATAATTACTCGTATCCAACTTTGCATCTTCATTCCTGGGCCCTGGTCTTTTCTTAAGTTTATTAGAATTTCATTTCTTTGGGGTTATCCCTACCAATAACCTTAAAATGAAAATCAATTCAACCACAACCACCAGAGTTACCATTCTGGCACCCCTTTCTCTGAGCCCAGCGTGTGTTCTTCACCCTTCCATGCATAAGATTGTCAGGGAGCCTTCACTAGCACCTGCCGTCTTCTCAACCAGGATTCGTTACAAGCCCCGCTCATGGACACTGTGCATTGTCACCAGGCCAAGGCATAGGGAAGACATTCAGGCAACAGGCTCATTCTCTTTCAACCATTCTTTTAATATCTCCTGCACTAAGCAGTGGGGATGAAACTATGCTAGTTCTAGAAAGAGTGAGGTAAAAAACTGGGCCAGCTTCATAAGTTTGCATCTGGTACTTCATGGGCTATGCATTTGGTTTAATGTTCTGTCATCTTCCTAAAATTCTTAAAAATTTTATCATTGAACTTTTTTCTCTGTGATGTCCAATGAGACAATTGGTCATGAGGGTGAGCAGAAGAGATCCACACACTATGCCTATCCACTGTTCATTGCCACCATTTACATAAAGTGTTTGCAATGTCCCCACAGCACAGAATTCTTGTGAATCTACAGTATTTGGAAGTTCAAAAAGACTGAAAACAAGTACAATGTAAGTGTGTTACATACAAGGTTGTATAAGTGGGGATGCTGACCACACCTAGGAACCACACTTTCCACTCTACCCAGAACTTGCTCCAAATGCAGAATAAGAGCAGTGACATTCTATCATATCCTTTGTTACTCCTAGTACTTCCCTGTATTAGCCACCCACTTAACCTGAAAATGATAACAGAAAAAAGAGAAAGATAGGACAACCAATAGTTCCTTTTCCTCTCAGTTCTTTTTTACTCAACAGTAAGTAAAAGATAGAGTGTTGATAGATGTGTTGCGTATTAAGAAATAAAAACAGTTGGGTTAGTTTTATGCAGTATTTCTACTGTTCTGATAGGAACAAAATACATACACATGTGTGAACTATAAAACATGAAATGTACAATTTTGGTGATTCTATATATAGGTAAAATGATCTTACATTTGCATTTAAAACTAACTTTTTACGATATAAAGATGAATGATAAAATTAGTGCCATACATTTATTTACTTTAGTGCTATACATTTAAATGTTAATGTCACTTTATTTAGAATTTCATTAAATGACAAATTTAAAACATTAGGAAAGAGGCTGCAAGAAGAAAGAAAAAGCTCTATATATCATCAGTACCTTTAACTGTATCGTTTTTTCCTCTGTTTGAACTAAAGGCCTCATTATTTATTTATTTATTTATTTATTTATTTATTTATTTATTGGAGTAGGCTATACAAGTTATGTAGACACCTCTGTTGAACACTGAAAAGAGATTGAGCAGCAGAGGCTGGGCTAGAAGAGGTCAGAGCTGGACCACAGCCCAGTAGGACATAAACATTTGTCTAAATTGTCTCTTGACATCAGAATCCCATATCACAGTATGTCCAGTATGTCCATTTTCATTCAGATTTAAACTAAAATTTTCACAATTCTCTATTCTACCAACACCTTCTCTATCACCTCTCTGACCACATCTCCCACCACTCACCAGCTCTTTTCATTCCAGCAAGGCTATCCAACTTATATTCTCCCACCTAATAACCATTCTCCCACCCCAGGGTCTTTGCATATACCATCACCTTCCCTAGAAGGCTTTGCTCCCAAGATATCCAAAACACTCATTTCTTCACATCTACAGGCTTCTCATCAAATGCCACTGTACCAGAGAAGCCTTCCCTGACCACCTCATAAAAAAAAACAACCAATAATTCATTAACATTGCTTTATTTTCTTTCTTAGCACTTTTCACCACTTGGCTTATCATCTATCTATCTATTTATTTATTTAAAATCTTGGTTTCCAATGGAAAATAAGCTTTGTAAAGGTAGAGACTGTCAGTTTTATTTGCTGCTATATACTCACACTTAAACAATATAAATATTTGTTAAGTGAATGAAGCTAATACACTTCCTAAAGTCTGAAGTCATTGAGATTGAGATAAGAAAAGCTTATTTAATATGGAAACATAAAGCTGGGTGAGCTTTTATATTACAAAATAATCTCTAACTTAAATCCACCAATGGTGCCTGATGTCCAAAGTCAAGAAGCATTCTGTTTAGGTTAAACCACCCAACTCAGTCACCAAGGAGCCTGGGTTGAGAGAGGGGAAATAGACTCAGCCTTCAACGAGCTGTACAATCATAAGCAATAACTAGAAGCTACTAAAGCCTCAAGTCTCTTACTATAAAATGAATTTGCCCTCCTTATCTCACAGGTTTTTGCATGTAATAAATGAGATAATAAAAGTAAATGATCTGAAATGTTAAAGAAATGCTAAGGGATTGTATTTGTCCTGCTAATTAAGGAAACTGGGAGGAGAAGCGGGTTGATAGAAGGGATAACAGGGCTGTTGGGCCATTTAGCTAAGATTGGTATTTAGGGAGGCTGGAATGAAAGAAGTAATGCAGTACAACAGATGCTGGGTCTTTGCTGATCTTTCACAGGGTGACCCCCATACATCTCTTATTTGACATGAATGTCACTGAGCCCAATTAGAATTCGCCTTTCACATAACATTCAAATTCCTAGACTTCCGAGAACAACCATACAAGGGAGGAACAGACAGTGTAGATAAGAAGAGAGGAATGGAGAGGCAAAAGGTTACAGAAAAAAATGGAGATTTTTACATTCCCCCACACAAAGGACAAGATGTCTCAACAAATTCTGTAATTCTGGAAATGATTTAACTAGAGAATATTTACCCAAGTTTTTGGTCCATTTTCTTTCCCAGCACTTCTGTGTGGGGTATTTTTTAAAATTTATTTATTTTTACTTTCAGACTTTATTTTTGTTTTGTTTCTATTTGTTTCATCTTATATTTATTTATTTAATTTTTCATTTCCTTTTGCTATACTCGCTATTCAAGCTGATCTATATATTCAACTCAACCTGTATCTCCCAATTTAGTCCACTTCAGCACAGAGGGAACTCTTCATGTCAGGGCATTTGCCTCCAATAAAGTATATTTTTAAAATATGCTAACAATGCCCCTGCAACAACAATGAGGCATAGAAAATCAAATTGTGTATCATTTTTAATAAAGAAACGGAATCATTTTCTAAGGCACACTTAGATGCTTTCAATGGACCTTAGATTTCAGGACTCCAGATGACTTAAGCAGAACATATTTAAAAATAAAAATAAAAATGCTTTGACATGTCCCAAAGAAGAGAGATGGAAGTAGCTGTCAAAAGTGGGAAGCCTGACAGCAACGCTGACAAGGGAAGTCCTGCACTCTATTTTTAAATCAACCTGTGAAATTTAGGAAGTCACCACATCACCTGATAAAGCTTTTTGAGGCTGCAGGGCTGGGAATGGCAGTGCCAACCACGCTGAGAAAAACAAGCCTTGAGATTCTGCCTTTTCTCAGGACCAAACAAAGTGTGCATTTGCTGAGTAAAAAGGAAGCAGCCTCTTACGAGAAAACACAGAAGTCCCAAAATCTTCAGAAATTGATGTGAATACCACTTTTTGGTGTTAGAAACAAACAAGAAAATTGTGTGACGTAGAGTTTTAGTGAGTAGTATAAAGAAAAATTGGTAGTGGCTCATAAATAACTGTGGTTGTTTAAGTAATTTCAGTAAAAAAAGATGGAACAAATATGATAGAGTTCTAACAGTAGTGTCTCTGATATTCCAATATCTGGTCCTCAGAGAATGATGACAATGGAGATTTGTCTCTACAGGGAAGATTCAGAATGATTTAGCAGGGAGATTATGAACTTCCACTTTTCATCTTTTTAGTTGAATGTGTAATCTTAGTTTTTAACCTGAGTCTTAGTTTTCTTCATCTCTAAAATGAGACTCGTGACACTGTGCCTTGAAGGGTTGCTATTAGGATTATAGAACAACACAGAGTAAATGGCACCTAATAAGACAACATTGAAGGGTACATCCTAACTGAAAACATCTGCCAGACCTTGAATTTGCCGAAAGGGCACTTAGTATGAGGAACCAAAAAGGGTTTTCTGGAGGATACATACATATTCTTGGCAATCAAATAAATGACCCAGTTGTCTCCTCCAGCTTTTGGTTGACTAATGCCTGGTTCTAACTTAAGATCTGACTAAGACCAGTCAGTACTCTAACCTCCAATCCCTACCACTACCACTGCACCATACTACCCCCAATTCTGCTGTCCCAACACCCACTCTCCCTTTACACACATGCACGCACACACACAGACACACTCATGCACACACACATTCTCTCTCTTTCTCTCTCTCTCTCTCTCTCTCTCTCTCTCTCCAGGTCACAGACAAGAGCACATGCTGTGCCAGAACCCAGCCCTGGGTGACTGACCCTGACATGACTCCCGAAGGGCAGTTGTTTGACTGAATGGAACCTCTTATTAAAAATTAATTTCTGTCAAACCCAATTACATATGAACACAGCCTCATTGTGATCGCTGCTGTGATATCTGGAAACAAACATAGGCCCTACTGTTGCCAAAAGCAAAGGGCAGTTTAGGACAATTCTGAGTCTTAATCTATGAACAGGGAGACAGAGCCAGCAGATTCCCTGAGGCTTACAAAGGCATTTGTCCCCTAGAGAAAGCTATCCGCTCCACCCTCTTCTTCCTGCTCCTCCCTGCCCCACACCCACTCCTCTACTCCCTGGAGCAAATGTGTAGAGATAAAAAGGCCTACTTCTTAATGTCAAGGACTCCCACACCTAATCCAGTTTCTACCACTTCTAATAGAGTACACTTGCCCTTTGAGAATTTAGGCTTCCTCCTTTGTAAATATAGAATAATACTGATAACACCACTATCTAACTCATACAGTTGTTGTAGAGGAATTAAATGAGACAATATATGTAAACATCTTAGAATATAAAAATAGGTAATCAATAAATACCCATTCTATCTCCCACTGCCACCCTACCCTGGGCAATTCTGTGCTGTTTCTTCTACTTCGATCTCATGAGACCAAGAAAAAGCAAGAGTTAGAGGTAGAATATTCATTGTCCTCTTCTCCCTACTTTACATGTCTTCAATATTTTTACCGTCAACAACTTTGACTTGGTATTACATGATCTTCCAATGTGAAGACAACCCAACTTTTAAAATGGATGCTTCCCTACTGACTGAGAAAAAATAAAAAGAGAAACCGACCAGTGAAAATGAGCAGGGCAAGTCTCAAAGAAGGCAGGTGTGCAATATGAATCAGATATGAAATGTTAGGTCACTGACTTAGTCATTCTACTTCCAGGAATTTATCCAAAGGAAATAATTAAGCAAACATACACCAATGATTTTTATCATAGTATCACTGATCACAGTAAAAAATTACAAAATAGCTAATGTTCCTCAAATAAGAGGTTGATCATATAAATTATTGTAGGAATGTAATCAATGTGATAATTTTTTAGAAAGAAAATAAAGTGATGCTTAGTAAAATGGAAATTTCTCTATAAATTGTTGAAACTGAAAATAGCTGGTTGCATAAAAATATGGAAATATAATTTCATTTATGTAAAAATACAATATTCATATCTATATTTATATAAGCATTTTTAAAACCCAAAGTACTCTTAGTCAAATTTTGAGTGGTTATCTCTGGGGGGAGAATTATAAGAGTACTTTAAAAATATATATTATAAACAAGCATGGTATAAATTTAGTAATTTGAGCCTATATGCATTTACAATCACCCTAATAAAATATAAATTCTTTTTTTATTTTCTAAGGGTACTATAAGGTTTAATCTTTGTCACCTGGAAAATAAAAGAATTGAGGGTATGACCTAATTACAGAGTTTTAAAATAAACAAAGCAAAAATTGGTAGAATTAAAGGGAGAAAAAAAAAGAAAGATATAAAATCACTTATCTAAATTTTCTACATCAGAAGATAGAAAAAGAACAATGTAAATCCAAAGTAAGTAGAATAAAGGAAATCATTCAAATACCAGCAGAAATCAAGGAGATGGCAAACAAATGATAGAAAAAGTTAACACAATAAAAAAAAATCTTTAAGGCCACATTTGTCCAAAAAGTTTTGTAATTCTAAGTGCCTTTAAGATGTCAGATTTCCAAAAATTTTCTTCCTATCTCTGTTTGGAAGACACATGGTTCTATTTAGCAAACATTCATTGATTTGCATGTGTCTCCTAGGCAAAACCTTTTGTAAGATTTATACTGCTTGTACTCCTAGAACATAAGCAAGTATGCATTACCTAGTTAATGAAACACAGTGACCTAGACGCTTTACAAACATTCACATTGTAAATATTTATTAGGAATCTACAAAGCACATGACACTGTACTTTACATATGGATATCATTAATATGCACAGTACTTCTATTTGTTCTTAACTTATCTAATATTTATTGAGCATCTAGTATGTACCTGGCACTATTCTAGGTGATGAGTTCAAAAGAGTACTTATAAGCTGAGTATTATTACTCCCATTTTACAGTTGAGGAACTGAGTTTCAGAGAATATAAGCAAGCAGCTCAGAGTCAGTATCAGTTGGGCAAAGATTTTCAGCCCATCTCAAAGCCTACTTTTAAACAACGGTACTACATGAAAAGACACTAAGACACAAGATAAAGGGACACAGTTGAATCAACAGTTATAAACCAACCATTTATAATGGAATATGGAGGTGCTATATAATGGAGATAAAGACAAATAGTCATGGGACTTGTCAAAATCAACTCCTAAATCTGTTTAAGGAATTCAGAAAACCTCCCAGAGGCGGTGGCATCTGAGCTGAGACTTGAAGGGAGAAGAAAAGTTTGCCAAGAAGGCTAGCAAATACATCATCATATTTAAGCCACACAATAACCCTGAAAGGGCTACCATTATGGCTCTTTCATAGGTGAAAAGACTGAGGTCAAGATTGCTGAAAAGACTTGCTCAGGATAAGACAGTTACAATGGTATATGTCAGAGTCTGAGCCAAGCATTTTACAGCCATTGGTTTGAGGGCAACCTTGAGGTTTTGTCTGCCATACCACTAACATTATTGCCCCTGGGTCTTGCTTAGGCCTCAGAAGCATTATGTTGGTTAGTAATGAAGTTGGGATATACCACCAGCTCAGCTCAGCCTGACTCTCAAGCCCAAGAAGTAAATCCTGCAAAAGATCTTTAGATTATGAGTCCAAAGTCCTGGTTTCTAAAGACAAGAATGACTTCAGGAAAAAAGGAGAAAATTCATTTATTTAGGTTCATGTCAAGACTCTCATCCTTCCCACCAAATTAATTCCAAATGCACCTAAAATATAATAATAAAATCATAAAAAATACAGATCATCACTTCAAAGTGAAGAATGGGCTCTAAAATTTTTTCTGTAAATCTCTATCCTTAAACCTCACTTTTTCCCATCTCCTCCATACAAGTTGATTTTCTCACAAGTCTTATGCTAAATCAAGGGAGTAGCCTGACTCTAGTTTCACTTGGGAGGCCTGACTTGAGGCTGCCTGAGTTTCTCTGTCTTTCTGTGACCTTCTGGTGGCCTGAGAGTTCCACCCACTTTGGTAAGGGCCTCTCAGATGCTTCATATTTACAGTCAATGGGATTCAACTTTCCTTTGGCTAGAATGGCTCCCCAGAACCCTACTCACTTAGGATTTTCACCCATTTCCTTTCCTGTTTCTCTTGCCTTTATGGGCAATAGCTCAACTCTCCTCCCCAGCAGGAGGGCTCTTGGGGTTGCTAGTGATTGATTTATTTACAGTTCTTCTGTTTTGTTTGGTTGTTTTGATATTTTTTTTTCTTCTCCCGTAGGGAAAAACGCCCAATTGTATTTTTATTTCACTATGTTATAACGCTAAGTATCAGCAAGAAATCCTTTGACTTTTCTTCCTATATTAGCCTTTGTCTTTTAGTATTACTATAGACCTCACTACACCAGATAATCGGACTTTAAATTGACTGATCCTTAGCCTGAAAAAAATCATTCTAAAAAGTCAGAACAAAACAAGAATTATGCTACTAAATTAATATCACTAATGCCCAACATCTAAAAAAAATATTAAAAAAGAAAAGTTTTTTTAAGAAAAAAATGAATTGGATAATGTTTGATTGAGCTAGCTCAAGCATACAGCCTTCCTATTTGCCTACACAAGGGTAAAGAAAGGCCTCTGGTGAAAAGAATGACCACCAGGAGCAAAAACCTGCAGTTTTGAAATACAACCACACAAAATGCAAAGTGTATTTAGCATAAAGGAAATAAACTGAACAGAAAATTTTGTTGTCAGGCATAGAATTCTACAATTTTAATAAATTACAAAGAATGTATTTAATAAATGTAACTAGCTTTCAAAAGCCTTTCCCCATTTCCCAGTGGTCTCCAAAGTAAACATATCTCCCACATGGTAGCATCTATTTCTATAGATTTAAGTTTCTGCTCTAAAATAATATAATCTTCTATCTGGGGCAGCTTACAAATACCTTTCCCAAATAATAGAGAAACAGAATTCAACCTCATTTTTCCATTCCTCAAAGAACATGCCATGCAGAGCTGCACGTTAATATCCATCAACCAGGAAATATTTAGTAAACAGAATTTGTACTCCATTTATCCTGAGTTTACTTTAAGAAGTCACTTATCTCTTTTGGAAGGGTTTGCCTTGCCAATCACCTTGTGGAAAAGGCCTGGGAGAGACACTCCCTGAGGACGTGCAGAATCCTGTGTGGTAGAAATAAACAACTAAACTATCTACATCTTAAGATCTTCCCTTTTCCTTCCAAAGACAATCATTGTTTTTAGAGCAACTGAGACACGTACGCAGGTGTACACACATGAACGAGTTCACGCGCGCGCGCGCGCGCGCACACACACACACACACACACACACACACATGCACGCATGCACATGCTTTGCAATGGCTCCTCTGCAACATTCTCAAAAATATGACCATGATTTTTTCTCCAGTGATGATTTACACTAAAACACCAAAAATAAATTATAATTTTGGAGGTCGAAAGGCTCTTAAAAGCTATATCGTTCAATATCTCATTTCACAAACTATAAGTTTATCTCAAGAATTCATATTCACTGAGAATTTCAGAAAAAGATTAAGAGTTTCTCCTTCTCTGATCTCTCATAGTGGAAAGATCAAGTCTCTGCCATCAGAGCCTGGGTTTAAACTCCAGTTCCACATTTACCACCTTGGTAATCTTAAGTAAATTAATCTTTCTAAGCCTCCATTTTCCCATCTGTAAAATGGAAATGGTAAGAGTTGAAAGGATCCAGAATATACCACTATGAAGAGTTTCTTTTGAAATCCCCCTTGTCTGCCTAAAAAGCTGAACCTCACAAAAGAATTCTGTTGTCATAAATGCCCTCTGAGAGAGTTTCACAACCAGAGAAGATTGGCTCCTGTCATTGGAGAGAAGTCTGCATTAGAATAAGATCACCTAAACAGACATTGCCACAAAACTATCATAGCTCTCATTTATTCTCCTAAGAGCCCATGGATGTTCCTAAATTAATTATTTTCCTTTAAGTGTCCTTCCTTCTTCTTCTCCAATTGAGATGGTATATATGCCCTAAATTGTAACCATCTCCTTCAGTCACATTTTTCTGTGAATGCCTGCAAACATATGTGAATCAAAAGTTTGTCTTTTCTCTTTCCAATCTATCTTTCACCAGTTTAATTCTCAAACTTCCAATCACTGAATCTAAGAGGTTAGAGGAAAAGTTTTTCCTCCCCAACAGAGCTAATATGTATTAGATACTTATGATGAACAAGGCACTGTACTTAGAACACTAAGTGTATTAATTAATTTGCCTGCCCATGTTAATTATTATTAACTTAATTATTAATAATTATTCCCCCAATAATAATACACTATTATTTCCATTGTAGAGATAAGAAAACTGAGACACAGAGAGGTTAACCAACTTGCTTAAAGTCAGACAGCTAGTAAGTGGTGGGGTCAGGATTTGAACCTAGCAATCTAATTCCAGGGTTTTTGAATTTATGAAAGTAATTTCTACCTTACAAGAAGGTATCAAAGATTAGAAGAGATCATCTGCATACAGCATCTAGTTTGGTGCAAATGAAGAGCTCAAATAATGTAGATTGCATTTTTACTATTAGAAAAATGTGTTAATGTGTTTTTAATGAAACTAGAGTGTTTCCCATCTTTCATCAAGGATTAGAGTAGAACAAGAAATCTAATCTGTGCTTGACAGTCAGTGTGGAGGATGTTGGAGCTCCTGAAAACAGACAAGGACAAAAGAACCAGAGAACAAAAAATTTGTCAGAATTATCTAGCACCATCCAATGGATCTCAATAGTCCAGTGACTAAAAACGTGGTTTCGTCCATCTGATCACAGAGCAGGAATATTGTCTCGACCCTAATATAAACTGGAGGAGGTTTGCCACAAACTCCCAGACTCCATGCTCGTCAGCCATCTCGCAAGAAGGAATTCAGCTTTCCTAATGTCCCTCATACTCATCCTAGGAGGATGGTGGGCTAAGCAATGCCCACATCACTGTAGAGGATGTAAAATAGATGTTAAGAATCTGGGCTTAGAAGTCAAACAGACATGTGAACAAACAACGGCTTCACCAGAACTTAACTGAAGGACCTTCAGCAAGCTTAATTTAAACTCTCAGGATTTCTGTTTTCTCATCTGAAAGATGAAGGTTTAATATCTCTATAAAACCTACCTCACAGGATAGTTGAGCCAGCCTCATGGTAATAGCTCAGTGTGTATTCTTTGATAAATTTATAAATTGGCTTTCTGGTATATCAGCCATTTGCAGAAAGTCATGATTCTTTCCTTTCTTAAATAGAAAAAAAAAAACATTCCCCTACTCTTTTGAATTCCTTCAGTATTTCTTCTGGACCTTTTTTGTGGAAATAGGTAACATTACTTTCAAAATGCCAAAGTGCTAAGCACTTTACATGCATTTTCTCATTTAATTCTGATAAAACACTATGAGATAGTGTTATTTTTTTTAAACACCTACAGCACCTGGTATTCCTAGGTGATTCTCCCATCCAAGTATTAACCAGGCCCGACTCTGCTTAGCTTCTAAGATCAGACAGGATTGGGCACATTCAGGGTGACATGACTGTAGATGATAAGTGCTATTATTATATTCATTTTTTCACACATGAAAAGAGAAAAATTTTAATGAGTTTAAGTAACTGGTCTAAGGTTACACAGATAGCTAGTGATGAAGCTGATACATGAAACTGCAAGAGTCTTGAGTCTAGAGCCTATGTTCTTAACTTGATGCTATTTCTCACTCTATCCTTACAATGATTTGTTTTTATTATTAGTTCCATTTCAAGGCTAAAAGGTCAAGATTCTTATGTAAGTTATATTTTTATGGCCCCCAGAATGTTCCTTGAACACAATAGTTTGTCTATTATTGAACACAAGAATGAATGAATGAATGAATGAATGATTATATACCATAATTCCACTCCTCAAAGCTGTATCAATCATAATTGATTTGCACTAAGTGTTTTACATCAACTATTTTATTTAATGTTCACAACTCCATCAGCTAAATATTATTATTATTCCCATTGTACAGATGAGGAAACCAGAAAGCTCAAGCAACTTGCCTAAGGTCACATGGCTAATAAATGACAGATATGGATTCCAATCTGGAAAGATCAAACCCACTGACCGAGCTTGAACCATCATTTCACAGTTGAGAAGCAGATTTGAACTGAGATGATCTCATCAAACCAGAGACATATTCTATGACCCACTCAGCCAGCATCTTTCTTTTTTAAAACTTTCTAAATCTTAACAGCTTTTCTCAAGGAGCTAGAAGGGCCTTTAAAATGTGTAACTTTGTATAAAAATCAATGGCAATTCTAAAATTCCTTATAGGAAGGGTTTGGAAATAATTTTACTTGAATTGAGATGAGGGAAGAGGGGAGCAAGGATTTTTTGTGTGGTGGGGGTAATTATCCTAAAGCTGTATTTTCATAGGAGGCTCACTATTTTTTAATCAGATTATATTATTATTTGCAGATTGATGATGGATATTACAGGGTAATTACTCATCTCTTTGAGAATATATTTAAAATTGTGTGCTTTATGAATCTGTATGTGGACCAGTCTTGCTTATCATTTAGCAAAAGTGATTTAAACATCAATAAAATGAAATCTCAAGTTTATAAATGACATCAAGCTTTTCTGGCAATTGAAATATCAACCTGGTGAGAGTAAACATGGAGAAGATCTCATAGAGCTGTATAAGTGGGAAGGGAACATTTATGCTTGGTAGAAACAGTTGCACTTAATGCCCACAGGAAAAGAAGCCCACCTTGTTCTCAGGAGACCAAGGCCTCCAAGTGCAGACGTGATCCAGGAAAAGGATGATGGCATCATTGTAGACCATTCCCTGAAGAAGTCGGTCCAAAGTATTGTGGCAGTCACAAAAGCAAGCATCATCAGGAAGGATGTTAAAAAACAAAATAGAAAGCATAGCCTTCTGAGTGCTCGCATACACGCACACACATATACACACAGAGATACCAGAATTCATCTGCTCCAGAACTACTGGGTGGAGTTCCAGTCATTGAATCTCAAAAATGTCATAATCAAACTGGAATATATCCAAAGAAAGTCACTTAAAATTATTAGGGTTTGTAAAACAAAACAAAACACAACACAACAACAAAAATAGAAAGACTTTAAAACACTTCAGTCTGTAGAGACAAAGTATGAGAGTTGGTAGGCCAGAGTCTATAAAATCACAGCGTGAACTGGTAGAATGAACACAGATTGTGACACCAAATTCCAGCAAAGCAGACCTAGAAACTATGGTAAAACTATTTTTAGGACAATTTAAGTTTTCTGATGCTTGTTTATAGGGCAGGTAATAAAATACAAAAAATAAATCATAACTCTAAGAGAGTCTATAGTAGTGAGCTTATCATAGTTTATGATGCAGTAACAGCTAAACTATATGCTCAGCCTTTCTATGTCCCACATTATGAAAGATATGTAGCAAGTTCCCTTTCATGTTGTTTTTTGAAGACCCTGAGAGAAAAGATACTAGATTAAATTAACTATTGATTTAATTCATATAGCATATCTAGTAATTCCCAAACTGGCCAATCAAAAGAATTACTTGGAGACCTTTTCTATAAAAGCATATTCCCAGGTCTCATATTTAATGATTCTGATTCAGTACATCTGGGACTGAACAGCACTAAGAAAAAAATTATTTCCCTAGAAAAATGCAGAGTGTAATCTGACTGGCTAGACTTGAATCATGTCTTATTCCTGAACCAATCACTGAGATGGGAAAATGAGGCACTCTTCGTGACATAGTCTGGGTCATGGAACCATTCCCTATGGTGGGAGTGAGACTTCCCCCAGGATAGAAAGTGGTGACTAGTATTCAGTCTATCTTTCTTCCCAAATAATAGATTGTTAATTATATTACGAGAAGCATGTGTCCAACTAAAAATCTACATCTCCCAGCATCTCTAGCTATGGCCGTTAAGTAGCTAGAGTATAAGTCTGATGGAAGATTTCCAAGAAGCTTCTTTAAAATAACTGACTCTATAGGAAAGTACACTCTTTGTCTTTCCCTCCTTCCTCCTTCCTCCTGCCTGGAGTGTGAATATGATAACCAGCGGTGGAACTCCTATCTTGTGACTGTGGGAACCAAATCGAGAACAAGCCTGAGTCTCAAATGGTACTGTGAAGTTGGCCTACCAGGCCAGGATTTTCTGTCTCCTGACTTTTTTAGAAGAGAATAAGCCCTCGTGAGTTTTAATAATTTTTAGTTTTTATTCTTTTTACTAGGATTCTGAACCTAATCTTCCCTAATATAAGATTCTGTAACCAGACATAACTGGGAAGAGAGGCTAGGCAGTCCAAAAACCATAGTTATTTCTATGTTCTGCTAATTCTCTTTAAACTTCATCCCCCATATCTGGACATCCTGATTTTTGCCCTCTGTTTTACAACTTGAAAAATACTCTTGTCATACCTTACAAAAAATTTGTTTTTACTACTTTCAAAGCTAGAATATGATTCATCACTTATACCTGTATCATCCTTTTTACATATCTATAAGCCACCACTCCCTCTTCAAAATTTGGTTTAAGATTTGGTATACCCAAAAACGCTTCTAGATCAGCTCCATTTAAGTCTGGATAATCAAAAGTAGTTATTCTTTTAATTCAGTTTCTTGGACTCTGTTTTCATGTTGTTAAACAGATTCAATCAATGGTTTTCAAATATTTTAGCCACAAGTTTCTTGATTCCAAAAAACATGAGCTCCTAACGTCTCCATGTAATATGCAGGTTGGGCACTACTATCTTTGTTATTGTTTTTTATTGATTGACACTTTTTAGAATTGTTCAATATACAACCTTCCCCAAAATACACCTAGGAGGTGCATTCTCTCAGGAGGACCAGAGGAAGAAAATTTAAAAAGCATTGCACTAGTATTTTCAATTTGTATAATCAATAAAAGAATGGTATTTAGAATATAAAAACACTGCTATATCAATACGAGAAAAAGAAGTAACTCAGTTGAAAATGTGACAAGAGACCTGAACAGGTACTTCGCAAAATAAAATGTCCTATGGTAAGTCAACACAAGACAAAAAGCGAATACTAAAGTCTGACAATATCAAGCAAGTGTCACAAAAATATCAAAATAGAAGAAAACTCAAATTCAGTTGGTGGGAATGTAAATTAGTCCAACCACTTTGAAAACAATTTGTCATCTGAAATTGGGGGTCTATATACCCTCTACCTGTTCCATTCCTTTGTATACTCCAGGGAAACATAGGCACATGTATATCAGAGTACATGCACAGAAGTATTCTTAGCAGTATTGTTTATAATAGTTAAAACTAAAAAACACAATTTATCAATGTAAAATGGTCTACTATAAAGGAATACTATGGAATGCAATGAAATAGGATCTTGTATGAAAACAATGAACTATCACTAAACTCAATAACTTGGGTGAATCTAGATCCAACTATATTTTCTCTGCCAAAATAAAAACATTAATTTTTTTGTAAAATAACTTTATATTTTGTTTTATGAGTCAATCTTAATTATTGTTTTGATGGCATGCTCTTATGTGAACATTAGAGACAGATGAAAAAAGAGTTGGATATAAAAGAATAATTGCGGCAGTTATCGACAACTGTGTTTTCGAGATAGGAACATGAGATTAATATGGGGGCTTGCTATTACTTCTTAGAGTTCAAATTCAGAAAGATTCCATGTAAGATGAGGCAGGCTGTGCTTTTCTAAAATGGCCGCAACAATATTTTCCTTCCCATGTGCTCTTTCAGAATTATACCCTTCCTTCATCTGCTCTCTTTGAACCATGGTAGGCCTCTGTACACAGCGGAAGTGACTCCTGAGCCTAGGTCCTAAAAGCCAATACAGTTTCTACCTGGCTCTCTCATTTGAGGTTTTACCCATGGAAACCAGATACCACACAGTGAGAAAGTTTAGGTTATGTGGAGAAGAACCAAAGTCCCTGGCTCTAAACCTGGCTGAGCTCCCAGCTGACATCCAGCACCAACTCGCCAGCTATGTGAGTGGAGCCATCTTGGAAATGAAGCCTTTGGCTGGCAGTTAGGTAGCTATTCCACATGATAAGGCACTGAGCAGATACCAGCCTTCCCTGCTGAGATCTGCCCTAATGCAGACTTAGGAACAAAATAAATTATCGTTGTTGTTTGAAGCCACCAGATTTTTGGTAGTTTGTTATGTAATGATGATAACTGGAATAGAAGATAAAGGGACATTCCTGCTACATTTGTCCTGGGAGCTGTGTGTTCCCAAAGAGCACCTTCTATGCCTCCCTCTCTTTCTTTCCTCCTCTTGTTAGGATTTACAGTAGAAATTAAGTTAGATTTAAGTTTTTTAAAAATGCAATTAATAGTTAGGTTACTTCCAAAAGCAGGAAAGGGGAAATTCTAGCTTAGATGAGGCAACTTTTTTCGAACTTGCACGGGGCTCTTTGGGGTGTCATTACCAAATAATGTGTGGTATTGTTTCCTTTGTGTGTCTGAGGTTCATTTTTAGATGTATGGTGTCCAAACTTTTCATCACTAAAAAGCAGTGGCTATGCACTCATTCTCTAAAGATATTTTTCATGACCAAACGGGGAAGTGAATGGGCCACACTGCATACATGTGCACTGTTAATCCTTTCCTATATAAAAAACCAAATGTAGTGTCTAAGATCTTATTTTGACTGTTGCAGCATATAGGAGCGTACAAAGACTTGCCCAGTATTTCCTTGGAGGTACCACTTTGATTGGGGGTACCAACAGAAAGATTACGAGGTTGCACTTAGAAATATACCATTGTCTTCAGCCCTTTGAGGGCTGGTTAAATCTTTGGTTGTCTTTTATTTTAATCTTGTTTCATTGAATCAGTGCAATACAGATCAAGGCCTAGATAAATATTTGCGAGTTGTTTGGACTTTGTTCAGTACCCTTAAATACTCTTAAGAAATCAATTTTGGGCTAAAGAAGTTTGAAGATTCTGTCACCAAAACTGAACTGATTCAGGGCCATCTGAAATAAGAATGCAAGATGAATAAGGGTATTTGAAAGTCTGCAGGATCTTTTGGAAAATAATTATTACTGCCTGGGGAACTGCATATAAAAGATGCCCAAGTAATCTTTCTGAAGCAGTTTAAGGTCTGAAGACTGATTTTTTAAGATGACTTTTCAAGAATATTTACCCACAGCTAAGATACCATATGATCTGCAGTGTTCTATATCTCTGTTAAATCTGAAGACCTCCATAGTAAATTTCCTCATTCTTTTCTCCCTCTCTCTCACTTCCCCGCATCCGCCCCTATCTCAATCTATCTCTCCCCACACCAGCTTTTCTACAAGAGGGTCAAATTGAGAAAGTAAGTTTCTCTGGGGTCAATTCACTTGTGTAATCCTGAAATGGGAGTGTGGGCAAGGGTCAGGACCAGCTACACAGTCACTAACCACTCTAGAAATCCTTAGGAAAGTCAGTTTTGTAATTGATGTGCTCATGAGCTCAAAATAGAGCAACTTATCAGTGGAGAGGGCGAATGGAAGCTTCCAGACAGAAACAATATCTCTCTGACAGCATATCAGCTGGGGTCCACTGGCTCTCTCATGATTTGGCTGCCGAATTTGTGTTTGACTTGGCAGTTCCCTTAACCTCTGCTTCCTCCACTTCCTCAGCTGTAAAATGGGGTCACCACTTCCTAGCCAACATCACGGGACTTTATAAAGATGAGCAAATACTGATGACAAGCAGTTTACAACAAGAAGAGGTAAAGCTTCAAAACTCAGTTCAACCACTTCCCATTAGGGGACTTTAGGCATTATAGGCTTCTCTCTGCCTCAGTTTCCTCACTGAAAAACAAGGATAAGAATAGGATCTATCTCACAGAGCTGGTTTAAGGTTTAAATGAGATAACATTGCACATGAAGTACAGCACTGATACTATTAATAAATGTTAGTTGTTTTACCTGCTCTGCACCTCATTTTGTCATCTAATATATGCCACCGATCCACAACCAGGAAGCTGGAATTATAAAAGAATTCTAGAACAAAAAATAAAGACTCTCATTTTGTAGACAAGGAAAAGGAAACTCAAAGAGGTTGGGTGACTTGCCCAGGGCTGTCCCTCCCATTCATTAGTGAGAGAGCAAGAGTTAAGAGTTCAGGTCTCCCATTGTTGGGTCAGGGCAAGTTTCCATTTTCATTCCTTTGAAGGCTGTGCTGGTATTTCTATCCCCAGATAATCCATTCTCTGTCTGATTTTAACCCTAAAACCAATTTATACCATTAACCAGTACATTCCTTAAGTCTCCCACTGCCCCCACACAAACCTGCCAATAGCCTCCTCTCTGGAGAGACCCTCCCCTGACCCTCTCCCTGCAGAAGGCCAGGAAAGGTAACCCTTTCTCCAAGACCTGAAAGCCACTAATGGGGACAGCAGGTGAGGAGGGAGGCTGGGGAGCTGCAGCTGCTGGCAAAGGTTGCCCTAGTAACCATGCTGGCTCCATTCAGGAAGTGAGCCCAACTCCAAGATGCAAAATGATCTCCTCCATGCAGCTCTTACAAGCACAAAGGAACCAAAGGAACAGAGGGATGGCCAGGAGAAAGGAAGGCACAGGGCGAGGTGGAGGTCCATGCTGTCAGTTACAACCTTCCACCTTCCATAGAAGAATGAGAAAAAGAATAGCTCTTTGAATTTTCTGGCCTGTGTGAACCGTAAAATCCACCCATTTAACATGAGTCCTTTTGTGGCAATAGAGGAAAGCAGGTCCCCCTCTGTTCACCGGCCTTGTGAAACAATATGCCGGGAGGAGGGTGGAAAATCCCAAACATTGCAACTTTACAGGAACCCTAAACTCTTTTCCTAGCTCTCTCTTTTATTCATACTGATGACAAAGACCATTTGCTACCAATTTATTGCAAACTTTTTTTCTCACAGCTTGAGCTGTTTAAATGCAGGGAGCTCCCTCTCCCCAAATCGCTGTCAGACACTTGCTGAATGGGCCAGGCTCAATTATGTTCCTTCCACAGGTTCAGCTCACACTGTGACCCTGCATGGCTTCCTGCTATTCATATGTGTTACTTCCCCTTTGTGGTAATGGCTTGTGGCACTTGGCCAGAAAACATTATTAATTTCAGAAGTGGACTGACAAACAACAAACCCACAGTGAAACGAGAGGAAGTGCTGGGGAGGCCAGCTGTCGGTTTGAGCAGAGCCGTAGGAACTCAATGTATGCAAGTTCTAGGAGGAAAGGAGATGATAATCCAGAGAGAGGAAATGCACTAAAATTATATACAGCCCGTGTTAAAGAAAAAGAAAGAAAAAGAAAAGAAACTAGAAAAAAATAAAAGGGAGAAAAAGCACGCTGCTACTTGAGCTGCAGCTGGACAGGAAATTGCTAACGCTGCTTGCAAATCCCTACTTTGAACAGGCAGTTTAGGGAATGCCAGGAGCGGAAACCGTTCAGAACTGGATTAACACGAGCCAAGTTGAACTGCAACCCACTTCTCCTTTCTGAGCTCCGGCTGGCTTGGAGCAGCCAAATGGGAGTTGATATTTTCTGCACCGTTTGTCTGTCTTTTATACATGCTTAGTTGCTAAGTCACTGGACAGTTTGATGTGATTGCCATAAAACCAGGGCCACTTGCTTCCTATCATGTAGATTACTAAACAATCCAACTGGCAGTTCACACTTGAGATGTGGGTGAAAAGCTTGACTCTCTCCCCAATACAGGTAGAGACTGTGTTCATTTGAAAAAGGTACAAAATGTAGTCTAGTTCTTTTAAGTTCATACACCAGCCCTTTGCTTTTATTTTGGCTTGTGTAGTTTTACACTCAGAATAGAAGGAATGTCCCAAAGAAAGTGACAGGATAGTAAAATTTCACCTTGAAACTGTTAAAAAAATAACCTCTATTAAGCTCAAAATGGTAGTTTCTGACCCACATTCTAAATCAGATCAGCACAAAGCACATTAGAAAAGGAATGACAAAGCTTCATGTAAAGTGCCAATGTAAAATTTTAAAGCCACATTCAGGTTCCAGTGACAAAGCTGTTATTCTTTGCCATGTATATGAGAAAGGCAAGGGGAGACACTTCTGACTTACTCCAGCACTAGGATAATTTGCAAGAACTGCCAGATAGTAAGACTGGAAAATGAATTATCCCTTTCTCCTTGGCATAGGTGTATTTATTATTGAAAAGATCCTAACAGGAAGGAAAGTTAACACTGTGACTGTCACCTTTTTCTTCTGGTACTCCCCCCTGCCACTCTTTATGACTATTCACAAGTATACACATTTTATATTCTGCAGCTTCAATTTTCAAGAGATTACAATTTTCTTTAAAAAGCCAGAACTATATTTGTAGAAAGTTTTGTTCATATACGACAGTCAGTCCATTCTATGTCTTTATTTGAAACACGAGATTAATTTCATAAACTGCACCTGAAAAGCAGTCTTGGAATAGCTTTATTAAAAGATGAGAATTTTCCCCTGCTATTCCTATATGTGTTTTACAAGCCAGGATCAGTCCTATCTGAAAAATAACTAAAATGTGTCACTTAACATGCAGGTACAATTAAGGATTTTAAAACACACACAGTCAATAGCCAAAATAGTTATTTATTAATAATTTAAGGTTTTACATTCTTATAATAAATTTCATCTCAAAACTTTACATCATGAACATAATGGAGCAACTTAACTCTCCCTTCTTCACAATCATATGCACTTCACTTATCAAATGGGTACCCATGCTCACACACGCTTCCAGTTTTATACAAATTTTTTTAAAGGAAAGAAACCAACCCAAAGTATTGCATTAGAGGTGACACTCCCTGAAGAATTTTGTACAGAGGTAATATACTGTTTAGCACAGCTGAAGTTAAAAAAAAAGTAAGCCCATGATTTTGGTGCCTTTCCAAGATATCCCCTTTAAGACAACACAAGCCAAAATATTTACAAAGGTAAGGCATAGTCAAACCACATTAAAAGAAAAAAAAATCACAAGGAAGATATATAAAAGAGACTGAAGACTGCACCATAACAAGGTCTCAGCAATAATAGTGTCCATGAAAATGTCATTCGGAATTGGTAAAGTTGAGCATGCTGCGAATATATCCTTTGGATTAGAAAAGAGCAAAAGTTTCTATTTTTTAAGAAGTGGTATACCTGCTCTTTCTCCCTTTGGACGATTTGTTTTAAACCCATCAAAGAAAAAACAAACAATTCAAACACTGCCAAGTGATTTAAGATCAAATATTTACAATGATCAAATGGAGTATCAGATTTGTTTTAGCTATTATTATTATTTATTTATTTTTTTGCAAACCGATACTACAAATACAGAGCTGAAACCTGTCTTTGGCTCTTCTATATGCAAAATTGAATCAGTCTTCACTGAAGACAATATGGTCAGTTCCAGAGGCAAAAGGAAACAGTCATACTAGGCCCTAAAAAGAACACATGCTCCTATCCTACCATTTGTCCTACCCTATTTATCTGGAAGTCCTCAAATTCCAGTCCCTGCATGGGTAGGCTGTACAAGTGGGTGTGGAGCAAATCTACTGCCTGTATCTAACTAAACAGCATGTCCTGTTCTTCCAACAAGAATGGAGCAAATCTCTCCCTTTGTAATAACCAATTCCACACGTGGTAACCTTGTCTCATACAAACAGCAGGTGTCTTTTGGACACCCAGGGCCACATACAAAGAAAGCAGCCCAGCTGATGCTGCCAAAGAAATTGCTGAAGGAAAGGACACATCCCAGAGAGGAGGGGTGTGGGCCTTTCACGTAGATTGCAGGGAATCCACCTGGTAGACATTCTGGTTGGAAGGGGTGGTAAAGTAGAGCTGCTGGGCAGGGACTCGGTTGTCACAGGGGCTGCTCAGTCCCAGCGTCCTCTCGAAGTCCAGCAGCTGGCCCATGAAGTTGAAGTTGGGGGAGATGTTGGATTTCTTCATCTTGACAATGTCATAAGCATCATTCATTGACAGATTGAGCTTCTGCATAAGATAAGCCACAGTCACAGTGACTGAGCGGCTGATGCCAGCCAAGCAATGCACCAGGACGCCACAGTTTTTGCCCCGGGCTTCATCTGTAAACACACAAAAAGGAAGGCAAGATTTCAGCAGACTGAAAAACTACCCTTTGTGAATGATCAGTCTAAAAAATAAAAAGATAAAAAGTAATCGTGTGGCAGTTGAAGCCTGCAGGCAGCAGAAAATGTATCATTGCAATAAAACATGTACACTGGGCACAATTACATATTTCAGATATTTTCTGAAAAGGGAGCTTTTGTATTAAGTTTCTGCCAACAAAAAACTCCTTAATGTGTGCATTCTTTGCCTCAGCATGTGAATACCAGAAACTCTGCAATATGGTAGTGAATGCCTTTTATACAGACAAGCAGATTGCAAGGGTCTATTAAATTATTCTCCAACTGTTGTGCAGCTAACAATGGAGGTATTCAGGCATTTTAAAAGAGAGAGGGAAGTCACAGGGGACAGCCCATTAGGAGGAACAGGATGTCGACATGGCCTGAAAATGAGTTCCTTTGTAATAGGAAATGCATTACAATGCCTGGAGATTCACTTCTCCAGGCTTCCAGCCCACAGTCCTTCCTGCTGAGCTCAGGTTACCCTCACTGGCTCTAAATTAACCGGTATCACAGTGACATTCGACTGGATTACAACATCTAGCATATTTATAGGGCTTTCCAACAACTAACTTGATGTCCTAAAATAACTCCTAGATCTTTTAAAATTATAAAGCAATGCTACAATTCCTGTGTACCATAAACACTCCTATTTGGCCCTCCTCCAGTCCAAAGATTGTGGGAAAATTCTGTTGTCTGATTATGAATGACCCCCCTTTGAAATGACTGAATTCAAATAGTCAAGAAACCTAAACAGCATTTCAAATACAATACAACTGTGCTCTGCAGGATTGTCAAAAGGCACTTTTCTTATCACTATAAACCAGAATTAAGAACGCTCTCGGAACATTAGAGACGTGTAGTCCCGCAAATTAGCAAATAGCAAGAAAGATTAACAGCTTAAACTCTATGAATGGCTAAGAATTTTGCATTTAAAGGTCTGAGCGAGGGCTGTTAATTAGTTCTCACCTATGAAAGAAATGGCCTCAGGGAAAAACTGGGACAGGTTTTGGCTCCAGTGATCCGATATGGGGATCTGTTTGTATTTAAACTCTCCTGCGTTCTCAAAGAGATTCGGCAAATTGGGGGTCACGTTCAAGATGTACTTGATGCCGAACTCCTCCAACACGTCCAGGTTGGTGGAATCCTTGGCACAGCCCAAGTAGAGGAAGGGCAAGATCTCCACGGGGAAAGAAGGCTGGCTGTTGGACAGCGGGCTGCCATCCGAGTCCGTTGCACTGTTGGGGTCTCGGTCGAGATCAGACTCTATGTCGGAGGAGGAGTCGGAGCTGATCCGCAGGCCCCCGAGCCCCAGTACTGGCAACGGCGGGGAGCTGCTGCTGCAAGAGCCGTCTAGGTTGGTCTCGCAGTGCAGGGCAAACTCGGCTTGGAACTTACTGAAGCCACCTGCCAGGACGAGAAAAGCAGTCGTGTAACCCGAGATTCCGTAGTAGTTTTCACAGCTTTCAGAGCCGCAGCCTGGCGCAGGAAACACTACAGCACCATACGAACCCCACATACAGAGGACCAGGCTTGAAATTATAAGACACTAAATATACGCCCTCCGGAATAAAACGAACGGTCCCGTCTTCCCCGAGAACCTTACACTTTGGAATCCGGAAACGCACAAAATGGCAACTTTCCTGAATATTTTGAGGGACTAGGAAGTGCCACTCTGCACCCCAACGACCTCTCCCGTCCCTCAAATCTTAATTCAAAACCCAACGAAAGAAATCAGAGAAAGGTCGAGGGCAGTCCGGGTAGGAAGGAGAATTGAAAAGGAACGGCCGGTGCCTGTGGCCCGCAAGTGGGTGAATTTTGCGCTGGCCTGGCTGGCGGGTGCGTGACACCCGAAGCTCGCAGCCGGGAGCCGGCTGACGGCCCCTGGCGGGGCCGTGAGGCTCAGAAGCGCCAGCCAAGCGCGGCCAGGGCACTTGCAGTCCTCTCGCCCCACCCGCAGCCCGCAGCCCCGCGCCCCGCCACCTCCCCGCCCCGCGCGCGGGGCTCCCCCGGCACACACCTTCCAGGTAGAACGCCCTGCAGCCCTCGTCCTTGAGCTTCTTTAACAGCAGTCCAAGCACCGACTCGCCGCCGGTGTTCTCGTTCCAGTCGCTGCTACTCTCGTCGTAGAGCACCACCGTGTCGGTGCCGCAGCGCCGGGTGAAGCGGTCCCGGTCCTCGCCGCGCGTGAAGAGCGCGCGCACCGGCAGGTTGCCCTTCTGCAGGCGCCGCAGCATGATGCCCGGGATGGCCACGTTGATGGCTGACTCGATGTGCGACGACTCGTACAGCTCCTGCGGCCGGCAGTCCATCAGCAGAAGCCGTTCGTTGCCCAGCTCCAGCTGCTCATTGAGCCACGACACCGTCTTGCTGATCGCCATTTCCGACGCGAAGGGCACGGGTCTGAGCGTATCTATCATGGGGGTCAAGCTGCGAAAGCGGGTGCCTAGCAGACGCCCCTGAGGGCAGGCATAGGCTGAACGCGCCGCACGAAGCCGCCGCTCAGGAGCGGGGTTGAATTCCACCTCGCCTTTCCCAAACCGGGTTAGCAGTAGGGGAAGGCGAGACAAGTGAAGCCGGCGGTTCCTTCTGCACCCGGCTGCAGCCGCTCACTCTCGGTGTCAATGAATCTCTCTGAATGAAGCTGCCCACAGTTTTGTTCCTCCCCAGTGAATGAAATCCAATTAATTCGGACTCCAAGCTACCCGGGAGCGGGGGAGTCCGGCGGCTTCTAATCCCTCCCTCCAAGGCTGCACCTCAAATCCACCCGTGCGTCTTTCTCCTCCGATTATTCAAGCTTCGATTTGCTCACTCTCCCTCGGACTCGGCTCTCGTACACCCCCTGCGCGAGGCAGCTCCTCAATGGATACAAACAGCGAGCGTCTCAATGGATACATTCTCCGGGCCAGCCAATGAGCGCGCTGCGGAAGGGGCTGTTGCCGTGGAGACGGGCCGGCTGGAACAGGTTGTGTTGATGAATTGTTAATGAGTTTGTCATTCACAAAAACGGAAAGGAATTTCCGCTCCGGATAAGCCCCAGTGCAAACAAGCTGCAACAGCGGGCTCGGCGGGAGGAAGGAGAAAGAAGAGGAGGCGGCGGCGGTGGAGGAGCAGGGCACATAAACCAGGGCACTTCAGTTGTCTCATGTTTCCTTCTGTTGAGCGTTCACACTTTGCATCGGAACTTTTGCGCACAAATGGTGCAATTAGCAAGCACAAAAGCTCTTGTTCGTGACGCCTGTGATCGCAAGCTAGCTGTAGGAAAACTTGTGCTTACTTTTTTCCCCCTTTTTATTCCCATTAAACCCGTTTGGACTGGAGTTCGCTTTACTTCCCCCCCCCCGCCCGCCCCCTTTTTAGGCAGTGGCATTTGTTGCCAGTTTAAAAAGCCCAGCTCTGTTTGCTCTGATGTTCTTTTAGCCCAGGCTGTGTTGGGGCTGCTGGACTGTCTGGGCTTTAGTGACCGATGAAGTGTTAAATGCTAATTCAACATCTTTCGAAACAAACCAGGATTTTGTTGAAACGTTTTAAAGCAAGCAAACAAATGCCTGTTGTTCAGATAATAGGAAGAAAGCTTTTTTAAAAAATAGCGTTTTAATTATTTATTTTAACAGTGGAGACTACAGAAACTGATGTTTTTTATTCCCTTCTAGCGGCATGGGACGTTAGGAGCCATAGTTCCGGGCACCCAAAATCCATCGCCCCCGCTCCGTCACGCACCGCGCACCGCGGGGTGGGGGTCACGTTCGTTAATCATTTCTAGGCTACAAACTCGGTTTCCGACATAGGAGACGGTCTGGCGGGGCTGCCTGGACGAGGTGCACTAGAGCGCGCGGAGTCAGCCTGCTGTCCCCACCATCGTCGAGGCATGGGGAAGTCCTGCCGCAAAGCCTACAGGCTGCAGGGCGATTTGTTACTGTAGACAGAGATGTCAGAGGAGAGCCTTCCTTACCCCCACACCACCCACTTCTTCCCTTCTGGAACCGCAGCCCCCTCCCCTGCCGGTTGCTGGGCACTCGCGGATCAACCGCAGCGTCTGCGCGTTGCACTCCTTGCCACCACGCCCGCCACCCCCGCCTGTTGCTCAGTGGGCGCGGGGTGTTGGGCTAACTTGCGGACCCTTGCGGGGCCGAGTGCGATCCTGTGGGCTCCTAGCGGCCCAGGGAGGGTGAGGGGAGAGGAAGAGTGCCTGCCGGGATCCCCTGGCTCTCAAGGGGGGCTGGGAGTGCTGGGGAACGTCTCTGCCGCTCAGCGGGGCCAGCAGGTAATGAGGGAGATGCTGGCCAAGAGCTCGGCCAAGGCGCCGGGGCGCGGGGCCGGCGGGCCTGGGACCGGATGAAGGTGTGGCCCGGCTGGGGCCTCGACGACAAGGAAGCGCGTTCTCAGCGCGCAGAGCCCTATTGTTATATAAAAGTGCCGGGGCCTGCCCCTCCGGAGCGGAAAACCACCTGTGTGCGGCCCGCGCGGCGCCGGGGGGTTGGGGGGAGGGGGACGCTGCGGCCGGAAGGCACTGGCCCTAATCCGGCCTCCCTCCCTAACCCCCGGCGGAAAGAGGCTGCGCATTGTCCTGCGGCCGCCAGGGAGGCGGAAGCGGGGGCAGTGGCTCGGCGGGGAGCGGCTGTTCTGAGCGCCCCTGCGGGCGCTCTTGGCCCTTTGGCGAAAGTGGCCGAGGGCACCTGAGGCCGCGGGGTCTCCCTTAGCCAGACTCTCCGCACTCGCGGGCCTGCCGGCTGACGCTCCCGCTCCAATTTGCATTTTTAGTCACCCGCCTCTTCCCGGGTTTGGGGAATGTAGGCTAAAAAAAGGCGGCGGCGAGGCTCAGGTTGCCAATTTTGGAGCTCTGCTGCAGGCATGTCGCCCCGGGAGGAGCGTGTTCCACGAATGTGGGGGTTGTTGCGCTCCTCTCCCCGCTCCTTTTTTGGGCATGCCTTGAAACAAAATTCCCATATTTTACTAGATATTATCCAGTTCCAGCTGGAGGAGGCCTGCGCTGGAATTGACGCCTCTAATCCGCCCCCACCTGTAACAGAAGTTCCCACCCCAAGCCTTTGCAGTCACGGACCGGGAGGCGAAGAGGGGAGGTGCAGGATACCCTGCTGCGATTTAAGAAAAGCAAAATCTTTCAGCTGGGGACCTCCTACGGAAGAGACAGGGAAGGAAATTAGTTTCTACTTAGCTTTTTTAAAAGTGGAGTTACCTGAACCTGGGCATAAATTTTAGAGGACAAACGCAACACTTTTCAAACCTGAAGATCGAAACATTTAATTTGACTCGGGTTTCTGAAACCCTCTCTCAACGAAATGATGGTCCTTCTAAGCACATTTGATAAAATGGCCTTCTGACTGCTTCGCCCTAAGTCGTGCGGTGTAAGAGCCTCTGGAGTGGGGCAGCCCGGGTCTAAATTGTGCTATCGCTTCCTAAGCATCCAACATTGGTTAGATCATCTAACTGTTCTAAACCGAAGTCTTCCACGTTGCATAATGAAGATAATCAAAATATCAACGATGATGGATTGGGTAAAGTGAAATGTCCTAACGTGGTGGTGGTGTGCTGTTAGCTGTCGATATTATTTTTGTCGTTCTGAATTCCAAACCTACCCAGACTTTTCACTCCAAAGACTGCCCTTTCAAAGCTGCCTAACAGCTCACCTGGAACTCGCTAGTCTACAGAGAAGCTCTCTGAGGAACTGCCCTCAGCAGTTTAATCCATCCCACCCAATTCAGTTGTGAACCAAAGTAGGTGCTGTTACCGACCAGGTCCAAAATCCTTTAACACAGTTAACAAAGTACCCAGTTAGCTTTCAAACGTCTCCCTAAAGGGTCCTTTTTTAAACAACCTCTTCTCCAACCACACAAAACTGATCTAAAAGAAACCATACGTATTGGGCATTTACTACATGGTAGGCATGGTCTTGATTTCTG
Organism: Macroglossus sobrinus; assembly: GCA_004027375.1. Classification (NCBI taxonomy): domain Eukaryota; kingdom Metazoa; phylum Chordata; class Mammalia; order Chiroptera; family Pteropodidae; genus Macroglossus; species Macroglossus sobrinus. The sequence continues at coordinate 146,713 of PVKZ01000592.1, forward strand.
TGTTTGTATGCCTAATGTAGATCAATCCAGAAAACCCATGTAAATTATCCCCATTCACAGAGATTAAGAAATTTGCCTGAGGTCAAGCAGTAGAAAATGGTGGGATCAGGATTTGAAGCCAGACCTTTAAGGATTAACCACATGCATGTAATAACAGGGAATTGGAGAGACCATACTACACTGTGCTGTTCTCTGCCGGAATGCGAAGAATTAAAGTCTGCATTTTGAATTTTGACCACCAGCTTAACATGTTCTGTTGCATTCTCCCCACAGATGTCAAGGATAAAAATTAGGCTTATTTTCCTGCTCCTTATACATCTGGTGGTTTTCTATGTACACACTTCTTCATTAGTTGGCCATTAATAAATGCTGCCTATCTTTCTTTCTTAGAATATGTCTTAGATCCTCAAAACTACCATTACTTATCTACTGCGTCAGCAGTACATGGGCCTGGGTTCAAATCCTGCCTTTGTTAACTCGGAGTCTGACAGCAGACAGTTACTTACTAGCCTCTTTTTGCCTCCATTCATGCATTCACTCACTCATTTTTTATAGATCCCAGAAAAGCAGCAGTTAATAAAACAAGAATACCTACCTAGTGAGGACAGACAATAAGCAAAATAAATAACTATATAATATATTGGAAAGTGAAAGTGCTATGGAGAAAAAGCAAGGAAAGGAATTCAGGAGTGTGTAAAATTGAAGTTAGTCTTGCCTACCTCAATGGTCCGTGAGGATTAGAGACAATCGAGATAACACAAAAAAGTGTAGGGCACAAAATGGGAACTCAGAAGATATTTTTAAAACTCATTGCTTTATTTTTGCACAAAGCTGACTCCTTTTTACTGGTGATCCTGTTTTGAATCTCATCCTGGTCCTGTCGCCCAGCTTCTCAGGAAAAATTCAGAATTCTGAATTCCAGCAACTGGAAGAATCACAGGCTTCCTTACTTCTGGAGGCCTTAGTTCTCTACTTAGGGTATTATTTATATGTATACGGCTTTGTCTAAGTACGAGGAAGCAATTGCAGAGATTCTAATTTCTCTCTGTGTTTATCTGTGTGTGCATGCACCAAGCACTTGTGCTTGAATTCCTTCCCGTATTTCCCCCTGGGAAGTTGCTTAAAAGTTCTTCGGTTATAAATGTTTGCTTTGCTATTGGTGAAGTATTCTGACTTTATAGGAATTTTCCTGCGTTTCAGATTTACAAGGCCCAAAAGAGTTAGCATGACCTTTAATCTCCTTGGAGCAATCTCCATGAATACAATGACATTCATTAACACATCATGTGAACATAGTTAAACAGATTTTCAGCTAATAGGGAGAGAGTGTTTTCGAAGGTCTGTCTGAAAATCTAGTCTTGTGGCATAATCAAGATTCGCTTTTAGAAGCCCTAGGAGGCCCTCAAAGTGACAGTGGCTTTCAGAACAGCAAAACCTCAACAGAATTTAACTGCATTTGAAAAATGTGTATCTAGTAGTTTGACTTAAAACGAAGGGCATGTGGGGTTCTCAAGACTCATGCTGAAGTCTCCTGACAGGTGCCACAAAAAGACAGCAAGTTATGTCTGAACAGCAAGAGCTGAAGAATCCAAGAGGCCCAAAGGACTGACAATAGAAAACAGGTTCTATACAGTGATAGGCTGTGCCTGGAGAAAACCAAATGGAATTTCAAATATGAGCCCCAAATTAAAACCATGACTGCAGATCCTGGTTTACAAACAAACTGCTTCTCAGTGGCAGCTCCACACAGCTTGCCCCAGGATGAGGGCTTGCAGGTTCCTGGTGAGTGCTGGTTAATGATTTTCCTAAAAATGTGAGCGTGGGGAAAAGGCAGGTTACGGTTAGATAGCGACTAACAGCTAGGTGGCAAGCAGTGCCAGAGTCACTTCCACAGTCTCGTCTAGGGAATGGTTGGAGCTTTCTTCTAAATGACATGGTACCTTCACACTTTGCCAGAATGATACAACCTGAAGAAAAATGTGAACTAATGACAAATTCAGACCTTGACCCCAATCAGGCTAAAGTTTTAAAAATTATGGTATTTAGCTTTTCTGTGTTTGTTTTCTTTAACCTAATGGAATGCACATTAATTTACATTCAGGATCCCACAGAGACTTTATCTAGAATATTCTGTTGAAGTCCTTAGCAAGAAAATTTAAAGATAACAATGTTGATTTCTTCTTTCAGATGCTTTAGTCTCTTTCCTTCCAGCCAGAAAACATTCATTGATTCTTCCTTCTTATCCTTTATCTTCACAAAGTAGGAAACATAAAAGCCTATGTAAATGTATATGTAAGAGGTCCTCAGGAAGCTGGCATCTCTGCAATACAGCCAAGCTCACAGATCTTTTTCTTGGCATGGGGGTGGTGGGGGGGTGGGGAGGGTGGGTGGGGGAGGGGTGTGTGCTATCACACCTTGCTTCCTATTGTTTTATTTCCAAAGCCTCAAGGATGATCCTTAGTGGGAAATCAGGCTTACAATGCCTTCCAAGGAGGTGTGGGGCTATATATGTATTTATCTTTCCAGAACTTCTCCTGGTCATGTCAGGAAATCTCATGTGTTCAGCTTCCTGGGTGTTAGCCATGCTTCAGCTATACACAGAGCACTTGCCTTGTGTCTCTTTGTGTGGGCTATATTTCCTCTGGTGACTTTGCTCCTACCTCATCTTGTGTTCCTTTATTTATTCAGGTGTGAGCAGTACAAATAGATATTGTGTAAGAGGACTAATTATTTTTCTAAGAAGGTACTATTTCCTCCCAGCCCATTTTTGCCTCAGCAGTCAGTAGAAATGACTGTGTGTCCACAATACAAGGAATGCTTTAGCTCAGTTTATCAAACTTAAGAACTCATAGATCCAAGACTAATGCATATGGAGAGAGAGAAAGAGAGAGAGACAAAGAACCCCAAGAGCCTCCAAACTTCAGTCTAAGCATTATTGCTTTTGGCCATTTGATAGGTTAATTACAAAAGTTATATTTGGATATACCATGAAAATGACAACATAATGGCTACAATCTATTCTAGACCAAGCTTTGCACATGTTAAATCTAACTACCATGATAACTCTACAAAGCAGATGTACCATTACCACAGTTTTATAGCTGGGAAGGTTGGGCTCAAGTGTCAGGTTATTCACATCTCAGTTCCTTTGAAGCCCAGAGAATTGTCTTTTATCCCAGACAGCCAGGTTCCTAACTCATCAGCTCTGGTCAATTATAGACGTTTTCTTGAAGGTTACCTGCAAAGATGAATCAAATAGTACAATTTACCTACAAATTTCAGAACTTCCTAATAGAATAATGCAATATTCTATTGCAATAACAGAAAAATGCAACATTAGATATAACTAATCTGCTTGTCCCCGTAAACTCAATTCTTGTCACGCACTCTGATTTCTTTTCAGGATGCCTGAAATTGTACCCAGATCTGCCTATGTGTTTGCTTAAAAGAAAGTATCTCTTGATAATGGACATCAAGTATTTATTTGAGCACCTACTGTGTGTGTAGAACTAAAATGATTGCTAGAACATATAGAAATGAGTAAGGCCCTGCTGTCACACACACACACGCGCACGCACGCGCACGCGTACACACACATCTTATTAGGGAGGTTAGAGACATGCCCACGTAGCTAGAATGTAACAAAGTAAATGTACAATAATTGGAATTATTTTAAAAAGTGCTATGGGAGCAAGTAGAGGAAATGGTTCATGGACCTTGGGTTTTAGAAAGGGTCCCAGAGTTGGATTCCTGTGGATAAGCAGATTTCTCCCTTTCCCCCATTCCATAGAGATAGGAGAAAAAAGGCCCTCTAGGCCCAGCGAGAGTAAAGGTTGGGAGGCACCAACATGACAATTGGAGTTCAGTTGAGCAGTACAGAAGGTACAGAGTTGCAAAGATCATAGAAAAGGTAGTTAAAAGCCAGATGGAAATGGGCTTTGGTTGTTATCCTAAGGAGTTTGAAATTTTTCTTTAGGCAGTGAGACGTCATAAAAGATATTTATACAGGAGTCTGACATGATTTCAGAATGTGATTCTGGTAACAAAGGGATGAATAAACTGGAAGGGAAAAAGAAACTGGAGGCAGAAAAACCAATTAGGAAGCAATTGCAATTGTCCAGGAAAATGATGTTATACCAAATTGTCCTGTTTCTAAAATAATGTACTAATCATCCTGCTTTGTTTTATTCTTCTTATTTCTGGGGCTAGGAAAATCTCTTAGTCTTTCTGTGACTCAGAATCCCTCCCTATTAATAGAAGATGACAAAATACTTATCTTACCCCACACAGGGAGGTACTGAGAGATCCTTATAATTGTAGCGAGGAAAGAGGGGGGAAATGCTATTCTAAATGCCAGTGGTATAATCTCTCTCCAGAGAGAGAAAATGCCTTTTACCTCTTTTTTAATAAAAATTTCAAATCTACAGAAAAGTTGAAATTGAGTAAAAGCACCAGGAATACTCTTAGGAGAGAAGCTTCTGCCAACCAGTGCTCAGGGCCCCAGAAGTGGCATTTCTAACACAAGGGTCGGTTGCCTTTTGTTTGAAAATGCGATTGCAACACATTTGGTTACAAACAGTGTGTCATAAAGTGAGATTTTGTAAAGAAAGCCTTGTCTCCCCACTGTTTTTTGTTTTTTTTGTTTTTTGTTTTTGTTTTTTTTTTACAAACAAAAGTGTAAAGGATGTTATTCCTATTATTTCTGCTGCTGAAATGGAGTGGGGATGTCACATAGTAGTAGGAGTTAAACATGTTCATTTAAGATTTGGGCAAAATGCTTTAAGGTTATGCTTGAGTGTTGTCCTTGTAGCAAGGGGTACCTGGTTGTGTCTTTGTACATGTGCTTCATGGCCTTTTCTGAAAAACAGATCACCGTGTCAGGACCCCATCAGAATTCTTTCCTCGTTTTATAAAAGCATCTATCACCAGTGTGATAAAGACAATAAGTGATTTAAATTTTGCCAAAGTGACTGTGTCTTCTACCTTTTAAAAAAATCCATGCTTGATATATCTGCTGAGTTGGTGCAAGATATTCTGAGTGATAAAAAGATAAATCGCATGGGGACATTCCTCTCAAGAAGCTAACATGTAAGTATAGTGACCTAAGAGAGAATGTTACAAAAGTAGCATTCAGTGTACTATTAGAACAGTATCAAAGTTCAAGATTCAAAAGGACTGTAGTGTTAGCTAACTGAGTCCTTCCATCCCAGGATGGGACAATTTGGACTTGCATTGGAGAACTCCACAGTACTTCATTTATTAACATCCAAATTAAATGGTTATAGAGTGATATATAATAAGGAGACATGTCAAGAACACATAAAAAATACATACAACTTTCTGATATATGTTTATGTAAGCAATAAATGATTATTAGTTCTCTCAAATGGAAATATTTGTAATTATTCTGATTTTTTTGTTCTTAACATACATTTCTTGGGAAACTTGATGAAATTTGTCACAAAGCAACTGGGAGATTACAAATTATAGAAGAATCGCCTTTTTAATTTTTAAGCAAATTAGTTTTTACTTCAAGGGCAGTTTAAATATCACAACATCACAGGCTGTATTTGCATGCACTCATCCATTACTAGTTAGATTTCTTTACTGCAGAGAGAGCTCAAGGAAAACAATAAGGCTCATGACTTCACTGACAACAAAGCTCCAGTTATAAAGAGAAGTAATAAAGATTTATCCATTCATTAATAAACTAATGTGGCCATCTGACCATCCTAATTTCTGACTTAATCTTTAAAAGTGACTTAGTCACTTCTTTTTGAAACATGTGTAAGCCATAGACTGAGAGAAAATATTTGCAAAAGACACATCTGATAAAGGACTGTTACCCAAAACAAAGAGCTCTCAAAACTCAATAAGAAAACGAACAACCTGATTTTAAAATGGATCAGATTTTAATGGACACCTCACAAAAGAAGATATACAGATGGCAATTAAGCACATGAAAAAAATGTTCCACATCCTATATCATCAGAGAAGTGCAAATTAAAACAATAATGACATGTCACTGCACAGCTATTAGAATGGCCAAAATCTGAAACACTGACAACAAATGCAATGGTACAGCCACTTTGGAAGAAAAACAGTTTGGTGACTCCTTATAAAATTAAACATACTCTTATCATACAATCCAGCAATCATGTTCCATGGTATGTGCCCAAGGGAGTTGAAAACATCTACACGAAACCAGCACATGAATGTTTATAGCAGCTTTATTCATAACTGCCAAAACTTGGAATCAACCAAGATGTCCTTCAATACATGAGTGGATAAATAAACTGTGGTACATCCAGATAATGGAATATCATTTAACACCAAAAAGAAATAAGCTATCAAGCCATGAAAGACATGGAGGAAGCTTAAATGCATATTACTAAGTGAAAGAAGCCAATCTCAAAAGGCTACATACTTATGAGTCCAACTATATAACATTCTGGAAAAAGCAAAACTATGGAGATAGGAAAAAGATCACTGATTACCAGGGGTTGAAAGGAGGGATGGAAGGATGAATTGGTGGAGTACAGAGGATTTATAGGGCAGTGAAACTATTCTGTATGATACTATCATGGTGCATACAGGTTATTATACATTTGTTAAAATCCATAGAATGTGCAATACCAAGAGTGAGCCTTTGTATAAACTATGGACTTTGGGTGATAACAATGTGTCAATAATGGGTGATAATAATGCTGTTTTATCTTTTGTGACAAATGTACCATTCTGATGCAGGAAGCTGATAATGGCTGAGGCTATGCATGTGTGGGGACGAGGAATATGGGAAATCTCTGTATTTCCTGCTCAGTTTTGCTATAAACCTAAAGCTGCTCTGAGAAAAAAAGTCTATTAAAAACAAACAAAAATGTGTATGCTGTTGCCAGATAACTTGGAACTACAATTTTCCCATAAATGAAATAAAAGGCCTTTTTCAAATGTCTGTATATATTATTCAGTTTTTCTTCCTTTAAACCATAAAGTTATGTGTGTATAGGTAATGTTTGTGCATGGAATAATATTCAAAAGGAAAGATGTGGTATAGAGTAAAAATGTCTCTTGACCACCTGGTTTCTCTCCCTAGAAGCAACCACTGTTAGCTAGTTTGTGTATATCCTCCCAAAGAGAAAGTCTACTCATACACGGGTGTATACATTTAATATTATTGATGTCATTAGTACGCAGTTGTAGCAGACTAAACATACAGAATTGCAAATACAGATTTTTCACTGAACACATTTTGGAGGTGGGCTCATATCAGAAAACAAAGATTCCTCATTCTTTTTGATGGCTACATGGTATTACATTGCATAGGCGTAGCATAATTTATTCAATCTTCCTATTGATAGACATTAAGGTGGTTCCTAATCTTTTTTGCTATTGCAAGCAATGACTATAGTGAATATGCTTTTTACACATTCATCTGCTTTGTATGTGAATATGTCTGTAGGATAAATTCTTAACTGTAAACTTGCTTGGTCAGGGGATACAAGTTTATAATTTTGATAGATATCACCCAGATGCCTCTTTCAGAGACTGTACTTGTTTGCATTCCCAGCAGAAAAGTATTTCTCCATATCTTAGCTGACACAATGTACTCTGAAAACTTTTGCCAATCTGAGAGATGAATATTGATATCTCATAGTAACTTTAATTTGAGTTTCTCTCATTAAGGGTTAGGTTAAGCATCCTTTTGTATGTTTAGAGGCTATTTGAATTTCCTTTCTTGTAAACTGTCTATTCACATTCTCCATTTGGTAAATAAGTAAATTTTAGATTGGTAATTAAAAAAATAGAAATCTTATTTTATTTTTATACCTTATTTTTCATCAATAGTATTAAGTTCATTGTAGCCACTGAACTTAAATACCATTAATCAATCATTAGTTTCAAATAGAAAAAAATGTGAAGGCACTTGATAATTCTAAAGCAAACTTTGATACATAACTCATGGATGTCTGACTTTCCCTTCTTAACTCATTCTAAATCTCACATGGTAATAAAAACTGTTCTAACTCCTTAGGCTCGCTCAGGGTCAAAAAGCCCTGGGTATTGTTTGTTTTGTTTTAATCCCATAAGAGTTGTTTGTCTTGAGCTCTGTCTAGGTCATTTTTATCTATGCAAACTTTCTGAGTAATTTTAACTCATTACAATAACCGCCTTAATAATATTCTTCTGGTATTCACAGTCCCTGTCTTCAGCAGGAGCAGCAAGGAGAATGATACCACTAAATGTATAAAAGCCTTTATCCTCACATCCACCCTTACATGGAAGATACTATCTGGCCTATTAAATAGAGAAGTGAAAATGTCCCTTCTCTTTCTCAGCCTGGGAAAGCCTTGTGACATTAAAGTGTCTTGTTTACAATTCCCAAATATCATCTTGCTTTTGGCAGCTGATATTCTGTTGCTGCTGATTAAAAGATACATATTTTACACAAAACAGAATATCCTGAATTAAAAGGATTTTGAACATTACTTTGAACTGAATTTATCCCTAGTACATACCAGGAATTTGCTACATGTGAAATGGTAGAAGAGGACACAAAGAAGGTGGAGGACAGCATCAAAGATGGTAAAATGGAGATCAGAGAGTTGGCTGTATATAGGAAAAGCTACTCTCTGTTGTCCAGTTCACCACATCAATCTGGGCAGAAACAACCAATCCAAGAAAAGAACTGCTAATCTATTCCTACTGTGGTGAGGTAAAACACACAGGAAAGGTGAATGAGATTTAGGAAACATTCTCAACGTAGAAACACTTAACTGGAGCAACTCTAGTTAATATGAATTATAGATCTCCATTCCTCTTTCTTACTAAAAAGAAAATTGACTGTAGGCAGGAAGCCAGATTGAAGATATAACATGTGATTTTATTTTTAATCATTGTCTTAGCCAAATTCCCTAGATAATGAAACTTGAGGTGAAGGTTACTTGCTAAGGCTGGCTGTGTTGGAAGTTGCAACCCAGGGCTGCAAGAGTGACAGAGAAAGAGAGAGAAGGCAAAAAGAAAGGACTGAAGATGCCAGGTGGCTGTTAAGGGACTGGCCATAATTTCAGAAGGAAATACAAGCCAGTTAGTTGCTCATCCTGCAAGTCACCTTGAAACAATCCATCAGTTGTGTACGGGGAGTGGAGAAGGAAAATGAAAGGCTTATCTTCTTGGCCTCTAATCCCTTGATTCAAGTTTAACTTTCCAGCACTTTTGAGTTGTTACTCAGCCATTTCATGGAGCCATTAGGGAAGCCAATTCCACATCTTACCTGGCTGCCTGGAAGGGATTGAAGGAGAGCAGTCGTCCACAAGGTGCATGAGTCTTGGCAGGTGAAGCCTGGGCCCTGGAGACTCAGGGTCCTGCTGTAGCAAGTGAGATGTGGTCTCTCAGAAGCCTCGGCCCAGGCTGTCCATTCAGGAAGAAGCCAAGGCTTGGGGGTCATGTTTTTAAATTATGAAGAACAATCTTAAAGCTTTCAGAATCCAAGAATTAGTGCTCGTGTGAAGACTAATATGAACGACTTTTAGATAAATGAATCATCAAATCATCATGAATATGGGAGTGGAAATTCTATTCTTAACAAAGTTTATAATTGCTGAAATATTTTTTATAATTATCTAGAGTGATATCTGGACTGAGTTTACTCATTCTTAATCTAACTCTAATGCTTAAACATTTTTATTAAAGTTGATTTTTAAAGAAGTGTTATTAATAAAAAATACTCTTAACCACAATGCTTTGTTTTCAAGTTGTAAATAATTTGTGTTAAGAAACGTATCTCAACTTCTACAACTTCTAGATTTATATTTTACCAAACTCCTGTTGCACTAAGAAAAAAATGATAAAATCTTTCTGTAAATTCCTATGTTCCCAGCAGAGTCCTCTGGTATGTACAGGTGTAGGGGAGCGAGGGCAGGTAGCAGTGATGGAAATAGGAAAACAAATCAGTGAAAGAGTCTGTGGATGATATGAGTTTTCTACATCTAAAAATAAAACAACAAGCTCTTATTCCAGCATATATATCCAGATAACCTTTAGAAATTTATGTAGAAGTAACAAGAGGGCCTAAAAGAAACCTTCTGAAAAAAGTCATAGTTTTTCAAAATGTGTGTTCTCTTGGATTCCTGGGATTTAGAAACTTCAGTTATCCAGCTGAAATGACCAACAGTGGTGTCATTTCCACACATAGAGCAAGAAGCTAACTTTGGGGGGCAACACCTGGGCACTTGTTTCTGTGGGGGCTTAAAAAATAACTTTTCTTCCACCTACTAAATTCTAGTTAAATTCTGTTAATCCAATTAACAGAGACAGATTAACAGGAGAAAATGTCCAAAATTCATTATACAAGTGCACATTCAGGGGTGTCAAAATGAGACACAAAGAAGTATTGGGTAATTGAAGTTCATATGCCATCTGGAGCTAAGGAGAAGCTGGGAGGGATGTGGTTTGGGACTTCAAAGGGCAGGAAGGCCATTCACATGGAGATAGAAAAGCAAATGTTTGGTAAATAAATGTTTGCTGGGCCATTTTAACAATGGGACACAAAGAGGACTTTGAACAAATGGGCCTTGCTAGGTTCCTCTCTATCACTCATTATTAGTTTATATTAATCTATAGTTATCTGTGATGATATCTCCCTTCCTGGGGTGGGTCCTCTAGCTTTCTTTAGGCAGGTAAAGGGGAAGGGTGAAAGGTTCTTTCTGAGTGTTTTGTTTCTTAATAACCATCTTAAAATCAATATCCCAAAAGGCACATTTTTGGCGGTGGCAAAATTTTGGTCCCTTCTTCCCTGAGAGCTTAGTATCTTTATGTTCTTTCTACAGCCCTACCACCAAAAGCCCCATGAAGAACAGTTTGTGTTTTCCTGCTTAAAGTATAGTTTTATCTGGATGAAGTCTCCTCACTCTAGCTTCCCTCTAGGCATTTGCCAATCCCTTATGAGGTCACCGTGGCATAGGAAGAATATTTATGTAGTTACTTCATATTCTGCAGGAGAAAAAAGACAGCATGAGAAATTCTGTTGCCACAAATTGAAAGTAGTTTTTCACCTTAGCAGTAGGAGGTTTTTTGTCAAAACTCCAAGGGGAGGATAAATAGTCCAATCTGAGCCTAGAAAGTTTCCCACTTTCCTTGGAGTTTAAAAGTCTGAGAAGAATCTGAGCGGATGTGGAGTTACATGTTAGTACCTGAAAGCGGGAGCAGCGCCCCCGCCCCTGCCCCAGAATGAATGTACACTTCCAGAGGGTGGTGGAAGGAACAACAGGGACAGCTATGTGCCCACAGGCTCAGCCATCTGCTGTTCCAACCACATGTCTCTCCCCCCATTTCCTGCAAATGATTCATCTATTCTTTTTCTTGTTCAAAGATAACTATGTAGGCTTTTAAGGAGGGAAAAGTCATTAAGAAAAGTGGAATCTGGAGTTCTCAGGATGAGGTAGAGCAGACTAAACAGTCTGGAATTTCACAAAGCAAACAGTATAGGTGTGGACTCTGGGCTCTCCTCTGTCTATCATCCCATAACGGGTTATCATCAGCCATCAGGCACAGGTAAACACAAACGGCTGCATGTAAGCTATGAGAGCATGAATTGCTAAAGAGCATAAGAGGAGAGAATGGTAGCAGTCCGGAGAGAGATGCTGGATTTTCCAGCTGGAGACGCTGTTCCTCTTACTGGCTATAGATGGCTGCTTCTGTCTCCCATTTTACACCAATAAATGGGATCTTTGTGACTTTCTTATAAGTCAATCAAAAAGCCAGCCCCAGTCATACTTTAAAGGGGACCCTAACTGATAGCCAGAGAAGGTGGCTCTGGCTATGTCCCTGACACCAAAGGGCATTGGTGGCAAAATGCTATGGGAGGGGGATGAGCTTGTACAACAGGAGGTGTTCAGCAGACATCTATTGAATTGCACCAAAATGGAGGCAGATGGGCCTCGGTTCAAATCTTGGCTCTGCTTCCAGCTTCTAGGACATTAGGCAAGTTGCTAAACCTCTGAGACTTGCAGGTTCCTCGTGCGTATGGGTGAGGTGAGGGCTGAATGGGATGATGTATGTAAAGTACTTCATGTGGTCCTTGGAACAAGTTAGAATTGCAAATATTAGGTGAAAATTAAAATTCCTTATAGTTCCACTTCGATTTCTGACACACGCTGCACTTTAAGGCTAGCAAGGTAAAGCTCTCGAAAGAGAACGGTGGGGGGTGGGGTGGGGGAGTGGGCTCTGTTTTATTCGGGTATGACCTTGCCAATCATAGAGAAAGGGCAGATATGGGACCTGGCAAGAGGACTACATGGGACATACTCTCTTTGTTAATGAGACCCTGAGGAGAAGGAGGCAGGCAGAGAAACAAGCACAGCCTGATGACACCTATTCTCTGACCCCCAACAGCCACCATGTGCCCTGTGGGAAGCAAAGGGCCTAAGAAGTGAAGGACCCTATTGCTGAGTAGAATATACAGATCCCAAATCAGAACAAGTTAAGATTCTAGCATGATGTCTTTGCTTTCTCATCTGTAAAATGGATGTTATAATAGCACTTACATCTTGAGTTGTAAAGATGTAAGATGATAATCTACATAGAGAACTGAGCACAGAACAGTGAGCAAGAAGAGCATAAATGTTAGCAATTATTATTATTTTGTATCTCTTATCAAATACAAAATTGTTAACCATTGCTTCATTCATTAACCTGTTTACAGATTGATCAATTTTCATTTAAAAAACACTTGTTCACTCCATTCAGGTAATTGAATTGTTCAGTCACTCCATTCATTTATTTACCTTCAAATATTTATTGAAATCTTATGCTGTGCTAGTACTAGGCTGGGCTCAGGAGATGACAAAGCTCATTTGACAAGAAGCTTGAAGGGTAGTCAGGTAGAGAGGTATGTAGAGAAAAACAGAACAAGATCAGGTGTAGTAAGTGTCAGGAGCCAGGAAGGATTTCCCAGAGAAGATCCCTTCTGAGTGGTATCCTGAAAAATGAGCAGGTGGAGGAGTGTGGGCTTCGGCAATTTCAGGTAACAGAAACTGGTTACAAAAAGGAAAGAATTAAGGGAAGAAAAAAAGGGGGCTTGCAGCCATGAGGACTGTGGTTTGGATGGTGTCTAACCATCTGCGTGGAGCCTTTCCTTGAGTTGAGGCTCAACCGTGAGCTAGAGACATAGACTCCCACCTGCAGTCAGCCCCACCCAGGTGCTGGGCCCAAGTATAAGCAGCTTACTGAATTCAGTGTACAGTCAGCCAGACTCTGGGTTCTGTTCTGAGCTCCTGTTCCATTAGCAGTTTTCCACTTTTATATCTGTTACAGGCTTTATCTTGTATTCCAGTTCTACTACCTGAGTTTCCATGCCACATTCTACCTCTAAGTTTCTCTAAGACTGAGATTCTGCTTTTTCTCATTAGTCCTCCCCAGAGCTTGGGTCCCTCCTGTGGCCCCACTCCAGGCTCCTTGGTTTACTTATGGTTATTGGCTGCCAGAATCCCCCCCTTTGCCCTCCTCAGGTGGAACACAGATTGATGACCTCTTGTTGAAAGTCTCTGATGATAACCATTTGCCTGAACTGCCATGTTACTGCCTTAAACAAACAAACAAACGAACGAACGAACAAAACCTCCCATTTTCAACCTGTTTCAACTGCCAGGTGGAACTGCTTCCGGAACCTTACCTTCGGTAAACCTCATTTGGCTAACCTCTGATTGAATTCCTAAACTCCATTCTGACTATTGCTAATGAAAAATACACTACCTTGATATTGAAAGTGGCACCAAACACATCCTTTTCAGGGTACAGATTGTACTATATGCGTTAGTGAATTACCCACAAGCATTTGGACTTATAGAAGTCATCCAATAAAAACCATCAGAGTGTACGCTACCAATGAGCCTTGGTGTTGTGGGCCCAGGCCTGCCTGTACTGATTGGCATTTCACGGCGTGTATTAATTTTTCTTATCATTGCTCAAGGAGCTTGGGACACCAGTCATATGCTACCAGCCAGGACTTTTAAAAAACAAACTTGGGGATAAAGTCACAAGAGGAAATGAGGACCATTTGGAAATTTGAGAACCCACATGTTCTCTATGTTCCCCCCAGCCCCCCAGGAAGAATTTCAAAGTTTCAACCTGTTTTAATGCTAGCCCATCTGGCTGCTTTATTAATGAAAACAGCAGTATCTTCTAATGCTCTCATGTGAGGCAGTACTTTCCAAAAAATAACAGGAAGAACTTTTGGATTTTATGTACCATATTTTGATTTTTTTTCTGTTTTGAAAAAAATAAATTCCTTCTGGAGAGCATTTTAGAGAGAGAGAGAGTATGTGCATAGAAATATTCAGTGAGTCATGCCTGGTGTTGTAGGTCTATTCCGGTGCGTGGGGTTTCCAGAACAATTACATAAGTGTTAGCGAAGCCAGGAACTTTTGACATTTGTGGCAGTTTAATGGAGTTCTTTTCATCATTGAAAATATTCTAATTGTTGTTTCCTTAAATTTAAAATGCATAAAACTGGTGAAGCAGTGTAAATTGAGGCATTTCTATCAAGTGCGCTTTGTTGGCAAAAGAAACTGAAAAAAACTTATTTAAAATAAAATACAGGTGATCATGCTGTAATGAATACAATAATCTAATCATCCAGTAAAAAACTACCTGGCAGCATACATTGTAAGTGAGATAATTTTGTTTCTTTTCCTTCTACCACCCGTTAAGATTTCTTCACAATATATATTTCTGTACATAAGGTTGGACAACCTTAAATGCGATTGCAAAAATGCTAGGATTCCAAAAGCTAACCAGAACACATCAATATTTATTTTTTATTTTTCAGAGGATCACCCGAGAAATAATGTGATATTCCAAATACCACTAATATTTTTGTTAAAATGTTAATTTTTTTTTTAAGCTACTCTGGTTGCAAGATATCTTCCAATAAGATAAACTACAAAAAGACCCAGCTAGAGCCATTGTCGGCTCAAACATAAGCCCCTCCAAATCGAGGGCTTTCTGGCTGGGTCGGAGGTGGGGCCCTTGGTTCTTATAGATGTTTGTTCAGCATCTTGCACAACTTTCCTACTGTCTTATTTTCCTGCAGATAAGAGGTTGTAGATATGAGTGTTACTGTATTTATTGGTTCAAAAGACTGGTGCAAAGGACAGGCAGGCAGAGTGGGCAGTGACTCATAGACATTGCTGTCTGCTTGTGCCCTGTGTGCCTTTTGAGGGGAGAGCACAGTTCACCCAAGTCCAGCTGTGCACACACAGTGCTGTTAAATTCTTTCTGTATGATCGCAAGCTCTTGAATACCTTTCCTCAGTGGCAGAACTGATAGCACAGGGCACCTTTGGCAATCCTACAGGGAAGGAGGGGTGAGGGCTATGTGAACTGTGTGGGCTGTGGTCACGTAGGTGAGAATGTAAATGGGATCACAAATGTAGTAAGCATTCTGTGATACACAGTCATCGTTAGAAT
Organism: Macroglossus sobrinus; assembly: GCA_004027375.1. Classification (NCBI taxonomy): domain Eukaryota; kingdom Metazoa; phylum Chordata; class Mammalia; order Chiroptera; family Pteropodidae; genus Macroglossus; species Macroglossus sobrinus. The sequence continues at coordinate 162,177 of PVKZ01000592.1, forward strand.
TTGCTTGTTGATGTTGGAGTACTATGTAGTGTTCAGAACTATTTCCAAGAATTTACTGAACATGTATCCCTGGGGCTTTGGAGACAAAATGAAAGAGGAATTTGATGTCCCTGCCAAGTTTCCTAAATAATGGAGATGATTCTTTTGGAGGAAGTCATGAGTTTGTCCCAGAGCTGAGAGGGTAGAAAAGGAAGAAGGCAACCTTAGCAGGTAAATAAAATGCTGCCAAAACCGAGGCCAGGTCAAAACATACCCTCCAGATCAACAGAAAATAGGTAAGGGGAGCTGCCCTACTTCGTTTCACTGAAAAACTTATCTTACTCTTTATAGTCCTGGCTTTCTACATCCAATAATCGCCAAATCCAACTAGCTCTATCTCTTCTGATTCTGGCATCCATCTTTCCTTCTCCATCTTTCCAGCCTCCAAGGTCAGTCTCTTACCATCTCTCACCTGGATTACTACAATAGACTTCTAAACTCATATCTCACCAAGGGAAACTCTCATCTTCTTCTGTTGTTGGACAAAGGGAATATTTTGGGGAGAATTTCTGTCAGCTTTCAGGATGAACAAGAAGACTCAGAAATTTATAGAAACTGGTGAGGTGAGGGGAGGTTAGCCTAAAAACCATTCAACAGCATGTTAGTGCCGTGAACCAGAATGGATGATCTTCTGTCACTTCTAGGGATTTTTTTCTATCTTTCAATCTTTTTTCAAGATTCTAATTACAGAGAGTGAACATTGTTCCAGCTTAGATCAGGTGGCTGAAGGTGAGTAGAGGAATGAGAGCACCTGGACTTAGTCTCACCAAACTCTCCAGTGGGGGAAAGGTAATCTTTTAAAAGGAAATCAAAGTGGAATGAATAATGAATGGTCAAAATAAGTGTGTGCCCACAATATACTGATTATAGAAGGGGCATCTAAGTGCAACAGACAATATATATTATCCCATTGTACTCTGATAGCTCAACTTATCTCTCTTTCCCAACAGACACTGAGGTCCTTGATAAAGAACCATGTCTTATTCATTTTTGTATGCCTGGCCTCTCATAGACACATGTACACACATACAATAAGAATAATTAAGAATGAATAAATATCCATTTAAATGAAAGCTTTGTTTTGTCTAGTCTAAGTATTCTGAATTTATGGACCCAGCCCCAGCCTTCAGTCATCCTTCTCCCTGACCTAAAACTGTTCAATAACTGAACTCAGTAATACTTAATCCTCTCCCCGTCTGGGTGGTTCTGAAGGGAAAGAGAGAGAGAATCAAGAGACTGTATCTCAAATACAAGATTTTTTCTGTTTCTATTCATCTATCTCTCCTAGCAATATTTGGTTTTTGGGAACTAACATGCATTTGTTCTTGTATCAAAGTCAATTATTAACTTTTTTACTGAACTACATAAGACATACTAAAGTTTTAAAAAATGTAACAAATTGTTTAAGAAAGAAACAAATCTATCTATCTATCTATCTATCTATCTATCATCTATCTATCTATCTATCTATCTATCTATCTATCTATCTATCTATATATCTATCTATCTATTCCTAAAACAGCTAAAGAATTGGATATTCCACAGACTAGAACCTACACAGGCATGACATTGAATTGGAAGAGATTTCTTCTCTAGTGTGTGTTGTGCTTTGTTTCACTCTAAGGTGCATTGGGATTGTTAGCTCATATCACCTGAGAGGTGACTTATATGGAAACCCTGGGGCAGAACAGATTAAAGTTTGGAGGGCTGGCCAGCACTCAAATGAGCAAATTGCCTAGGGGGTTCTGGGTCGGGGTTTCTGCCCAAAACTTTTCTCCACTTCTCTAGCACTCTCATTTTGTTGTTGTTGTTGATGATGATGATCTCATCAATAAAAGAATATTTTCAATTAATTATACATGTTATAATTAATTATATAATAAGAAAATTTTAGAGATCAGTCTTAGAAAAAAGAATTAAGGCATTATTGGCTATTACTATATCTTAGTTTTCTCTTCATATTTAAAAATATTACAAGAAGAAGATTCAAGGTACTACCGTAAAAATATAATTCAAGTTTCTCTCAAATTAAATAAAAATATGTTTACTGGAAGAGAGCTGAAACTAACTGAACAGCTCAAAATGAGGACACAATACCCACTCCTCTTGTCTCCAGTCTCGCTGCTTTTACCCATTTTCCTCCTTCTCCAAAATTCTAAACTGCTCAAATTGTTACTGAGGAAGAACTTGTGCCATCCTGGTGTGGGAACACCTGATGTGTCAATTCGGGTCTGGGGGAGAGGAAAGTTATGAGATAAACTGGAAGATAATGAGCTAAAAATAGGATAACCCACCTCCATGCCTCTGCCTTTACAACTGCACCACTTCTCCTAAAGGGAAGCCACCGTGCTGGTGCCAGAATAATCTCAGAGAGAGCCCTGATTTTTCTTTGGAAAACCACTATCAATCATGGGGACTTCCCCTATCCTAGCCAAGGTAAAGTTGAAAAAATGATTGAACGTAGGCTTATTAAATGATCTTGACCTGGAATTCTGATGTTGACAGAAATTACACAAAAACCGAAAATGGTTCTAAATTACTTACTCTGCTAGCAGTGGCCTAAGGAAAGTGTTATTCCTAACAGCTTAATTCCTGGAGCTTTCCTTGTAGTTTTGTAAAGCAGATTCTCAGCTTCTCTTCTGTTCTGTGAGCACCTCTATATCCTTCCATTAAATTCATTTGTTTGCTTGAGATATCCAGATTCAGCTTCTGTTATTTCCATCACAGAATTTGAACCAAAATAGCTTCTCAGATGCTACAGGCTCAATTATGTAATACTAAAGGTCAGAATTTGGGAGTTGGGGAGAGTCACTTGGGGTCAAACATTTACTAAGGCACCAAACTCAATTTTTCTCAAGCCATTCAAATCCTAAAGGTTGGCTTTATGGCATCCTGCACAAACCTGCGAAGGCAAAGGAGCCCCTGAGTCAATTTTCCTGAGGTTAATTTGATTGAAGTCACCAGATTCTCTAATTTTGCCAGTGCAATTCAAATAAGCCCCACAGATTCTAGAAAAAGGTCAGTGGTGCTGGTCTAGGTGCGTGAGTTAAATTGGTCTTTGTAAGGGGCAGTGCTCAAGTTGCAACAGTAATTACATAACAGATTATGATGGCAAAGCAGCCACTGCAGTTAGGTCAATCGGCGTTTTAAAAATCACTGCGTGGGAACCTTTTCAAACCACAACCCTCTATTAAGAGCCTACATTTCCCAGAAAATCCTTATTCCTTCATTTAGGCAGCAATTTTAAAGTCAGCTGGAACCACTATTTCTGCATGACAGCAATTGAAAAAGAATCGGACTGTATTTTACTTTCCTATAAGCAGCATCTCATGGTTGTGGCGTTTTGAATCCCTAAGATGCCATAGTCTTTTGAAGTTATTTTCAGCTTTGGTTTGAAAAGCATTCTAAATCAGCAATAACCAGTCTTCATGGAGTTCAGGGAGCCAGAAGTTGTCAGAGAAAGGGATACACAGTTCCTTAAACATTTACTGTTTACCTCATAATGGGGAAGAATATATGTAAGTATGTATTCTTTCATTCAACAAACATTTGTTGAGTACCTATTAAGTTTCAGGCACTATATCCTGTACCAGGCAGGCAGGTACTTACCTTCAAGGAGCATCTATTCTAATGGAGAAAAAACTCATTTCAGGTCTGCTTGGCCTACGGGTAGCCCCTGTGACAAACCAGTGGGAGAAAAGAAATCTGATGTCCTTACTTTCCAGGTGGAAATGGTTGTTTTCGTGAAGTACCAATTAGTTAGACAAACACTTCAGACAAGGAAAATCAAAGCAGGAAATTGTTGACTTCAAATAAACCCAAAGAAGGAATATCTTTCAGAGAAACCTTTACTTTCAATGACTTTTTCAGTATTTGTTTTTCTCATTTGAAATCTTTTAATGAGTCCCTTGCATTTGTGGAATGCTCTGCTGATTCTGCAGAGCCCTTTCCACACATGATCCCATTTGATTCTGTGAGAAGGACTGAGCAAGTATCACTCCGATTGCACGCATAAAAAAACTGAGGCTCACACAACTTTCTCAAGTGTGCTCAGCTAGGTTAAGTGTGACTAGGAGCCAGGCTTTCCCCTTTCCTGATCAGCACCACGGTCTTCACGTGCCCCTTTTCAACCATCTCATCACCATCTTTTTCATCAAAAAGTGTTCCACTGCTGTGGGCTTGATTGAGATTAGCCAGAATATTTTGATTAGGACACAGAACATTTCCCCTGACACACACACACACACACACGCACATGCACACGCACACACACATGCATACACACACTCCTAGAAAGTACATACCCCTGTAATTTGCTACCATCATTTGGCCAAAATTGTTATTTTTAAAACTTTTTTTTTTTCTGGTTCAGAAACCATTCAGAAAAAGAGCCAAATTTCCTGTGGAGTATTTGCTTCCCTAGAAGGATGGTCATAGGAAGCAATCTAGAGAGGACACAGCATATGTAATTATTGTTTTGTATCAAAAACACTAAACACAAGAATACTGATGCCATGTTAATAACAGCAACCTCTGAATTTATAACAACGAGTCTCACTTCTCTATGACCCACTTGCCTAATTCATCCATCCCTATAAAAATCGATCAATTCAGAGAGCAATCCAAAATGGAGTAGAAGGTAGACAGAGACTCTGTATATCTCCTCCTGCAACCATACCAAAATTGTGACGAAACCACAGAGCAAACGGTAAGCAGAGTTGCTCAGGGTCTGGATGAACAGAAGCCCTAGGGAGAGAATTATAACATCACCTTGGAATGGTAGAAGGGGGAAGAAATGTGACGCAGCCCGCTCCCATGTGGGCTGAGCAAGACAGAAGCTATGGCAGCTGCAGCCAGCAGGTACAGATGGTCCTCTTAAAGGAGTGGCGGCCATGACCAGACTTGCTTGCCCTGAGCTCTAGCACTTGGGCAGCTGTTGGGGTAGGGGCGGCACCAGGGATATATGGGGGGACACTGAGTAGTCAGACTTCAAGGCAAGGGCCAGAGGGGTAGTTTTCTCCTGGGAATAAGTATTAGTGGCATCCACTGTTCTTTCCCATGCCCAGTGTGCAGGCGTAGGCACTGCCATAGCTGAGACTTCATCAAACTGGATAACATATGTCACTTCAACCAGAGGACTCTCTGGAACTCCACCCTCCCTACCCAAGCCAAATCCAGTGGTGCCCTTGGCCTGCACTGGCGTGGCCTCTTGAGGAGACTACAAGCGTAGCACGGCTGTCAGCCATCTATGAATTGCTTGCTGACTTTTACTAGGTGGCCCTGGAGGGATACCGTCTGGGGCTAAACTTGGCCTGCAGCTGGACTTCCTCTCAGGACAGTGCCATGGGGCCCCATAAAGTCATGCTACTAAGACTGGGAGACTTAGGAACTTTACATAGTACATAGAAACAGACACAGAAAGGCAGCCAAAAAAGGGGAGACAAAGAAGCATGTCCCACATGAAAGAACAAAACAGAGATCCAGAAAAAGATCTAAACAAAGTGAAGTCGAGCAATCTAAAAGATGTGGAGTTTAAAACATTGTTATAAAGATGCTCAATCAACTTAGGGGAAGAGTCAATGAACTCAGTGAGAACTTTAACAAAGATATAAAAAACAAAAATGGAGATGGAAATTATAGTAGGGAACCAGTCAGAAATGAAGAATACAATATCTGAGATGAAGAGCACATTAGAGGGAATAAACAGAGTGGGGGAAGAGGAGGATACCCAATCAGAACAGCAACAAGAATCCAAAAAAATAAAGACAATTTAAGGAGACTATGGGACAACGTCAAGTGTAAGAATATTTTCATCATAGGGGTACCAGAAGAGGAAAAAAGAGAACAAGAAGTTGAAACTCTATTTGAAGAAATAATGATGGAAGACTTCCCTAACCTGGTGAAGGAAATAGACATACAACCCTGGGAAGCTCAGAGAGTCTAAAAAAGGTAAATTCAAAGAGGCCCATACCAAGACATATTATAATTAAAATGCCAAAGATTAACACAAAGAGAGAACCTTAAGAGCAGCAAGAGAAAAACAGTTATCTACAAGGGAGCTCCCTGAAGACTGGAAGCTGATTTCTTAAAAGAAACTTTTCAGAACAAAAGGCCTCAGCACAAAATACTTAAAGTGATAAAAACCCAGTATCTACAACCAAGATTACTTTATCCAGGAAAGCTGGATAAGTAATGATTTTATTCAGTAAATCATTTATAGTTGAAGATAAAGAGCTACAGATAAGAAAAAAAAACTAAAGGGGTTCATCATCACCAAGCCAGTATTACTGGAGGGGCTTCTTTAAAAAGAAGAAAAAAATATGTATCAAAAATAAGAATAAAGAATAGCAAAAATTACATATCTATCAATAAAAACTTCAAATGAAAAAGAATTAAGTGCTCCAATCAAAAGATGAGGTGGCTGAATGGATAAGAAAACAAGGCCCTTGTATATGCTGCATACAAGAGACTTACTTCAGATTAAAAGACACACACAGAGTAAAAAGTAAAGGGTTGGAAAAGATACTGTATGATGGACCTAGATGGTATTGTGCTGAGTGAAATAAGTCAGATACAGACAAATGCCACATAATTTTATATACATGTGGCAGCTAAAGAACAAAACAAACAGACACACACACACACACACACACACACACACACACACAACAGGAAGAAACTCATAGGTACAGAGAAGATTAAAAGGCTTACCAGATGGGAGGAGGTCTGGGGGGTCAGTGAAAAAGAGAAAAAGATTAAGAAGTACAAATGAGTAATTACAAAATAGTCATGGAGTTACAATGTATAGCATAAAGAGTATAGTCAATAATATTGTTATAAATATGTATGGGAGTAGAGGGGTACTAGATTTATTGGAGTCATCAGATCTGTAAACATTATGCCGTACACCTGAAACATAATATTGTATCTCAACTACAAGTGAAAAATTAAAAAAATGTATTTAAAAAATTGATCAATTCAGTGAGAACGGGATGGAAACTACATACAAATAAACCTTTTATTATAATAATGTAGTCTATTAATGAAAGTTAACATTTATCTAATACCTATTATAAGTCAGGGGTAAGTGTATTATGTACTTATCACATTGAAACTTTAGCCCACCTTTGGGTAGGTGCTATTTTTTTTTAGCGTTCTTAAAATTTATTATTTAGTTGAACATTTTAGAACTACAGAATTTATAATGTATTGGTGATGAACTATTTCATTCCTTGGTTCTTGCTCTTTGATTTATATAAATTATGGTTTATCAAAATGTATGCTATTCCTTTTTTTTCTTAATTTTTTGTTTTTCAGTTACAATTGATATTCAATATTATATTAGTTTCAGGTACATAGCATAGTGGTTAGGCATTTATGTAACTTACAGAAGGATTCCCCCTAATATGTTTAGTACCCACCTGACACCATATATAGTTATTACAAGATTATTGACTATATTCTCTATATTGTACTTTACATCCCCATGACTATTCTGTAACTGCTAATTTGTACTTCTTAACCCCTTTACCTTCTCCACCCAGCTTCTCAACACCCCTCCCATCTGGCAACCATCAGTTTGTTCCCTGTATTAAGAGCTTATTTTTGTTTTGTTTGTTCATTTATTGTTTTCTAAATTCCACATATAAGTGAAATCATGTGGTATTTGTCTTTCTCTATCTGAATTATTTCACTTAGCATAATACCCTTGAGTTCCATCCATAGTTGCTAATGGTAAGATTTTATTTTTGGGGAGCCATTGTATTCCATTGTATTTATGTACCCCTTGTTTTGCATCTCTGCCTCTCCTACCAGTCTTGATGTGGCTTCTTCTTTATATCTTTAGTTATAGTAGTACTGTTCATCGAGTCTTCAGGCAGTTCTCAAGGGTGGTTGTCTACAATTTAGTTGTAATTTTGATGTAGTTGAGGGAGGGTGTGACAGTATTTACGTACTCTGCCATCTTATTCAGAAGTAGTTAGGAGCTATTATTATAACTGTTTTACAGATGAGGAAATTGAGGTCTCTAACAGTTAACTGTTTTGTCCAATAATATATGGTTACTTAGGGGTGAAGCCAGTATTTGAAACCAGGGCTTTATGACTGCAGAACCATTTTTTCTGATCTAAGTAGGAGCACAGATTATTAGAGTTAGATCTTAGTCCACTCCCTGTTTTAGGCAAGAGGGTGCAGAGGCCCTAGTGGATTAAGGATCTACTTAAAGTCACACAATATATCTTCATCCACAAAATGGGACTTATTTCTGTGTTATTTCTCCCAACCGGAGAAAAGCTGGAATGAGTCTTTGGGTATTTGCCTATAAATTTACAAAGGAATGTCTTTTGGGGGTTAGAGTTGAGAATATCCATGTCAAGTAAAGGGGAATCTTGACAAACTTATACTCAAGAACCCAGCTATGAGGCTATCTATTCAATTATAAGAAACATTTCTGAACAATTGTAAACTAGCCATAATCCAATAGGAATCTCCAATTCTACCTGGATTCGATCTGATAAACCTGGAGAATGATTATCTGTTTCATAATAGTGTTTTATCTCAAGCTTTCAGGGGAGTCATCTTTGAAAAACTCATAAGCAGAAAGTTAACTTGTAATAAGCTGATGGTGAGGCTGCAGGTTTTATTACTTTTATTTTTTTGCTGTTTTTCTTTATTTTTCTTTTAAGAGCTCATAAACCATGCTGAATGTTAATACTCCATTAGCTCTAAAGGAAACATTTTTAGCTCCCGTAAAATTCATTTTACCTCCCCAATATAAACCTGTAAACATAAAAGCTTTTTGTCTTATAAAAAGGCTTAGCAATAGTTGTTTCCACAAGATTAGCCCCATTGATCCGCAGCACCTGTGCTTCTAAAAAATGTAGGACATTATCAATTTTTTACCATTTGTCCAGGAAGCTATGCTTGGACTAATGTTATTTATTCAGCTGGGTATACTGACAAGAACAGAGAAGATCAAAGCAGCTGGGGATTGCATAACATCTAAGATCCGTCCTGATAATCAATCAAGCTTGAAGCGTATGTACCTGATTACAAAACACCTTCTTATACATCCTTTTAGGATACTAATAAAGTGGAAGGCAGTGCTATCTGTACAGGCCATAACTCACTTGAAGAATTCCTATGACCTCTTTTTACAGCATTCTACTTAGTTCTGCTTAGTTTTCTGCATGGTGAACACACAATAAACACAAGATGAAAATCCTAACATGCAATCTGCAACAATGAGACCCTTGGGGTTGTTAAAAGAACAAATAAAAAGGGGTGTGGGAGACCTGTGAACTGCGTATGCCACCTCAAGGAAGAACACCGGGAAACTGCAGCTCATTCCTGTCGCCTCCCCCTGTACTCACCCTAGTGGCAGGAAGGCAGTGGAGAGCACAGGAAAAGACACTCCTTAGGGAAAACAGCCCTTGTAGTATCAGTGTTTTAACCTTGGGTGTTCAGTGAAAACAGGAGGACCAGAGATGGGAGTGTCAAAACAGGAAAAGGAAAAATACAAGATAGTTTGGCAAGAAAGGAAGCATTGAAAGAGAAAGAAAAGAAAAAGGAAAAAGCCAGAACCATAGGCTGCATTTACCTGAGAAGCAAGAAACTAAAGGAAGCAATTTAAACATGAACAATGCAAAAGTGGCAGCCAAGGGACCCCGTCCCCCCTACCCCCCGCCCCCCCCTGCAACCCCAGCAGGGCTGCAGAGTGAGAGAAGCCATTCCAACCTGAACCTCTGAGCTTGGCCAAGAACTGCTCTCTGAATAACACTGGCCCTATCTAACCCAGCTGTTTGGAAAGGAGCTTGCACGAAGAAGGTGGGAGGGAAGAGATTACAGAGAACCTGCTAGCATGCCTCTTCCCTTTCTGAGTTTGAAAGCTTCTAGGGGAACTTTAAAGGCTGACAGCTAAATTTAATCAGGGTTAAATCATTGAAATAAAGATGATGTTCTTATGCAACACAAATGAAAAGTGATTCTGCCAGTGCTTTCCCTACAAGGTAATGGTATAGACTCCTAGGAGCAGCCCAGCAGTTTGGAAATGTTATGAATTCAGGGTAGGCAGGAAATGTGCAAGTCTGGTTCACTGCTGATATTGTCTTCCAGAGACTTTAGGCCTGTAGGTTAAACTGGCAGGGTTCCACAGCTGGTGTTCTATAATGACAGTGCTTACTCACTTGCTCTCTCTCAGTTCAGTAAAATTCTTCATACATGGTATTCTAACTACATTCTATATTTAAGACAGCCGTTTTTTCTTAGGAACTCCAAATGTTTTCTGCAGAAGGAGCTTGCATAACCCTTATAACCAAGGACTAGGACTGAATGAAATATTCATTTGTTTCAAGAGAGTTTGGCAATCTGATTTTGTGCCAGTTCAATTATTTTAGAAAATGTATAGGACCAGGTCTGGTTAAGACTGACTTACCAAATGATTTATTTTTTTAAAAGATAAATGTTAAATCAACAGCGATATCTCACATACCCTTGATATGATGTGATGAGAAGAGCATTTTACTTCTGTAGTTGTCCTCCCCAAATCCATAATTCCTGTAAAATCTTGAGAAAAACATCAGATAAGCCATAATTGAAAATCATCTATAAATTACCTGGCTAGTATTCCTCAAAATGTCAAGGTCATCAAAAACGAGGAAATTGTGAGAAACTGTCACAGTCTAAAAGAGCCTAAAGGATATGACAATTAAAATAATATGATATCCTATTTGGGGTTCTGGAACAGAAAAGGAAATCAGGTAAAAACTAAGAAATTCTGAATAAGGTATGGTCTTTATATATAAAGAATATTTTTATACAAATATATAAATTATATTTCTATATAAATAATACTGCTTTATTTTTTATTCCTTAGTTGTAACATGTGCCATGATGACGTAAGATATTATCGATAGGGGAAACTGGGCATAGGCTACAGGGGAACTCTCTACTATGTTCGCAGCTTTTCTACAAATCTAAAACTATTCTAAAATTAAAATGTTTATTAAAAAATAAATGTTGAAAGTTAGTTTGGTTCATGGTTCTGCAAAATCAATCATTTGAGTTTATTTCATGTTTCTATTTACGATGGGTTGAAACTCCTTTTCCCAATGTCCCGTTATTACTGATATTTTACCAAAAGGAAAATTGAAACATGAAGATAGGACCGAACACAAAGTGAGAGATGATGTAGTAAAGGAGAAATTTCTTTCCTAGAACTCGTTTACTTGGTTCTTTACTCAAACACCAGCCTGTGGGTCTTGCTCAACTACCTCCCGCCAGGATGCTGGGAAATAAAGTTTCAAGTAATACCTCTAAAGAGTCTATGCATTTCAATAGGATATTTTGGAGAGTAGACAGCAAGTCCTAAGTAAGGGTTTTATAGTGTGGCATTTACACACACACACACACACACACACACACACACACACACACACAAGGTGCAGTTGGTTAGCGATAGAGAATGGCTCTACTGGTTCTTAAGCCCTTTCTAGTCATTGGGCCAGTCCCTACTCAAATGGCATAGGGTCAGCCAGTCATAAGGGCAGTGGTCATAAATCCTGATTTCTAAGGTCATGACTTCCCAGAGTCCATCAAGGATAATGTGACTTCTCATCTTAGTTATATGTGATACAGTCAGTGTTGGAGGGACTCCTGGCATCTAGGAAGCAGGAGACCAAAGTCTACCTCAAAGAGATGACCTGTACCTTGCTTTTTGGTCTTTAGTAACCTGAGACACTTCTACCAGCTGTTTAATCAAGCTCTGTGACTGCTATAATGAGGCCATGACAGACTTTGAACTCATAAAGTCCTGAGTTCAAGTCCCCATTTCCAAGTTTGCTACTTCCTGGTTGTGTGGCCCAGGTCAGGCTACTACTTAATCTCACAGACCTTCAGGTTTTTCATAAAAAACAACAAACCTGATTATAATCCTGCTTCAAAAACTTACTGGGAGGATTAACCACATGGAGAATCTGAGAACCTCTTGCCCAATGTCTGAAATATAGTAGATGCTTAACAAATATTCTCTCTCCTCCCCTTTTCCTTCCTTTCTCACCTACCCAGGACAGTGGGAACAGGCACAGCTCAGCTGCTTTCACAAGTGGTTCTCTCTGTTCTCACGAGATTAGCATTTCTAATAGGATCAGGAATCCTGCAAATTCTTTGACCATGCATTTTGAGGTGCGAAAATAACCTCTTCTGATTTGTGCGAAATCAGAAGCACTAATGCTTTTTTAGTGTATACATTAATATTATTTGTTGTTATTCAGTAGACAGGTTCAATTTTATCTCACCAGAAATTGTCTGGGAGCTCTCTTGCTGTGGCCTGCTGGCCTGTCCAATTTATGTCTAACTGCTACAAGAAAGTTTCTGCGTCTCTGTAAACCAGACCAGCATTGAAGTCAAACAACCAAACAGTATCATTATTATTATTCACAGTCTGCAGTATAACATGAAATGACAACTGTCAAGCAAGCCATAATTTAGATCAAATATGACTTTGAGGAATTCCACAAAGATGTTTATATATTTGTCCCAAATGGGTCTTCTGCACCGTTGCATGTTTGGATGGGGTGAGGGAGTAGAAAGACACAGATTTTAATGGCTTTACTGCAGCAGAAACAGGATATAGAGGAGACAGATGCTGTACAACGTATTTTAATTCACCTTGAGAAGTACAATAATGGAAGCAAGTGCCAGTTTCTACGAACTAATATATAAAAATCATTTGCACTGTACCTGGCACATAGGAAGTACTCAATAACAAAATGACAATGATGGTGATGATTGCAGCCATCACATTTCTGATAGAATAATTTAAATGCTTGTTTTCATGATTCACATTTATAGAAAAATAAAATCAAGATAGTAGCAAAATGTGCTCCTTGAATTAGAAGAAGCAGTAATAACCCATTTTTACCTAGGCTATGCCAGCAAAGAGCTAAGATTATCAAGTTCCTTCTAATTGCTAAAACAAAGTTTCTCATGAAACAAAAACTCCTTCTATAGTGATGTTCTAATGGCATAATGTCATCCTATCTTAAATACTGTCAAATGAAATGACTTTGCTCTTTGAACATGATGTAGGTCAGATAGAACATTTTCAGATAAGAGACAGGTCAATTTTATTGTACTTCTATCTTTTTAAAAAATTTTAATACAATACAATACAATACAATACAATATAATACTTTGGTGGATCAAGGCAGATATGGGAACTGTAAAAATTTTCCATAGGTAAGATTTTTTACTTGTCTTTCCTGATTCTCATCGTTGCCTTTAGCAGCCAGGTCTGCAGACCTGAACAATGGTTAATGTTTAAAGAGGTACAACATGTTCTGGTTAACAACCTTGCTCATTTCCTCTTCCTGATGGTGCTGCTGTGATTGCAGGACTCAAGTAAAACCTTTCATTACATGAGAATACATAAGAAATGATGCTCAAGTTATAATAACTGTGAGATTAAGTTGCTTGAAGATAAAGAACTTGTGGGCCTAAAGAAAAACGAATTGGCTTGGACCTCTATGGGAATAGTTTTACTGTAGTACATGGAAATAATCCACAGCCACCACTGAAATATGCATAAGGGTTTCAGACAGGAACTGAAGGAAATGCTGCTTTGAACTGAAAGCACAGTGGATTTAAATAAACTGAATATAGATTCTCTGGTGAGAACTTGATCAGGGCACTGCTGACATCGGCTCACCTTCTCAGCTACAGTAGAAGAAAGAATTACATGGTCTGCCTATCAAATTCAGAATGCAAGTGCTCTCCAGACCCCTGTTATCCTCTTTCTTCTGTTATTAATCCCATTCTCATTAATCTTCCATGCAATGTTCCATGAGAGTAGCGCAATGCAGCTACTGACATTTCCCATAAATGATACGTTCAATCTTCTTTTTCTCAATTCAATTAGTTTCATTTCCCTCAAACTTTACTCCGCGTTCCTCTGAGAACCTTTCCCTGATTATCCTGTACTCTTTCCTTATCATTGCAAACCTTCAGCAGTTATTTGTCAATTCTTGGGTATATACTTATACTGTGCTTGGCATTGGGCTTGGTCTTGGGGCTACATGATAAGCAAAACCCAGTCACTACCTTCATGGAGGTCACAGTCCACACGCGCACACACACACACAGATGCACGTACACACACATAAATAGTCCCATGATCTGTGATAAGGGCAATGACTGAGACAGGCATGAGGAAGCAAAAGATATTCATCCTCTAGGGAGTCAGAAAGCTTCCTGGAAAAGCTGATGTCAAAGTTGAGTCTCCTGGGATGAGTAGAAGCTGGGCAGGTAAAGGAAGGTGAGGGGAGGCACAGACAGTGTGTAAAGTAGGTAGTGTAGGCTAGGAACAAATGTGCCCTGTATCCAATGTTGGGCTTGGGTACATTAGTAATCTTTCACTTGCTGATGAGAAGTTTTCTGAATTCAGCTTCTTTTCAAGAATTATAAGTTCTTCCAGGGAACCATATTTTCTATTTAATTTGCCTCTTCCCCGTAGGTCTGTTATAGTCTCTAGCATTTTTCAAACAGTGTGTACCACCTTCCTGAGAAACACGGATGACTCACTGGTCACTTCCTGGGCACATGTGTCCAGCATGGCTAACAAAACTGCGTGGCCATGGGAAGATGCATCATGCTCTCAGCTACAAGTTGAGGCCAAGGAAAGCATTCATGGTTCTGATTCAAAGCAAGTACATGCTGCCTAAATGGAGGAGCCACCCAGACTACTTATTTAGAAACTACACAGTCCCCATCAAGTACCATCTCTCTGCTATTTTCTATTTTTGGCCTTTGTGATCACGATTTACATTTTACATTCAAAAAGTTCTGAACCAATATTTCTATTAAGATTTCATCGGATAATAAAAAATGTCAGAACAAGTATGGAATGGAAGTTCTAATCATCCTATAGAAACAAAAAAAAATCACTTTTTCAAATTAAGACCTTAAAAATCTTTTTTGATTATTTTATTTTGCTTTTTCAATTAGTTTTAATCACACCTTGTCTAAATTTCATTACTCTCCTTTTTATTGATGTGGTTGCTACTTCAAGAATTGCAAATGCTGCAACCTTGATTCATCTGATTTTATTTAAAGGTAGAAATACTTAGTGGACAAAGAAGCCAGGATCTCACAAACATTTTGAGAGCTTTGTTGGGTCCCTCAGATTGAGGTTGAGGCAAGGGATGTGTGCACTGTTTCTGACCCTCACGTTTGGCCTCTAGGTAAACAGACCTCCACATTCCAAGGCTGCCAAATGGCCATCTTTCATGGATGATTAAATCCCAAACCCTCTCCCACTGCCTGGGGTCAGGGATGGAGGAGGGAGAGGTAGAATGTCAACAACAGGGTAAATTCATTTCAAGAGAGAGAGAGAGAGAGAGAGAGAGAGAGAGAGAGAGAGAGAGAGAGAGAGAGAGAAAGAGAGAAAGAGAGATTAAAAAAAAAAAAAAAAGGCACCAAGCGAGTTTTACAGGTTCTGCTCCTTCAAAGCTGTCATTTCAAGGTTATGGCTTTAGAATGACAAGAGGCAGCTTTCCACCTGAGCCCTCCTTAATGGAAAAGCAGGATCTAGCTTGCCTCTGGAAAGAAGAAAGAAAAATCCTGGAGCATGGAGCCAGGTGGGGAATTTTGATCACTGAAACTGGAGCTTTTGTAACTACCAAAAAAATCCAAAAAGATCTATGTTTCTGATGGTCCATGGGTAGGGCTAAAATCATATTCAGTGTGAAAATGAAACTAATGGCCTGTTTTAAATCCCCCAACTAGAGCTTCTACACCCTGGTGCTATCCCAATAGGCAAAGCTATGTGGATAAAACGGTTAAATAAAAGCCATTTCCAAATCCAAGGCCTGCATCACAGATGGAGAAGTAAGATGAGCAGTATTTCCTATCTGATTACATCTCCCAGCATCCAGGTCAAGTCATTCAGTTTAAACACATTAGAAGAACTTGTACATGAACACTTTGGGGAAGCACATAATACTCTTGATTGATTTTTTGTTTCAAGCCTCAGGATTCTTATTCGTATATTAGAGATATTAATACCTAATTCAAAGGGCTAATCACAAAGATTACACAAGATTTTCAAGTCCCTGTATAGTAGGCACCTAAAAGTGATTCACTTCCTCCTTTTCTCCCACTATTCTGACTCCTGTTGTTTTACCATCTTGGAAGTTGATTGTATAACCAACTTGGGGTGCTTCTTTGTTCACCTCAAGTTGAACAAAGAAGCACCCCAAGTTTTTTTCTCTCCTGGGAGGGTCTCAAAACCCACTGAAGGCAGGAACTTTGTCTGCTGCACTTCTCACAGAGGACTACACATAGTAAGTGCACAGTAGGTGCTCTGTGTTTCTATATGTGTTTCAATACCTTCACTGTTGTCTGACTTTTCCTTCTTCTCAATCACATACAATGAGATGGTGGGAACACATAAAATGCTTCAATACTTCCATGGCCTTTCCTCACCTTTAAAAATAACAGGCCAATGGGCATGGAACTAGAAGGAGAAAAGCACTGATTAACAAATGTTGATCTAACCAAAGGGTAATGCCTGTTTTTCCCAACCAGGGCAGCATTATTGGAGAAATTACCCTCTAGCTTTTTAAGTATAGCCCCAGCAAAATGCAAGATCAAAGCAATGATCCAGCCAGGAGGTCATTTTACAGAGAATTCCATAGCTTTTCTGAATCCAGCTTGCTAACCTGTTGCAGAACACCAGCACTCTTACAGCCGCCTTATTGATACCGTCAGCCAACCACCAGGCAGGGAATGTTTACAGAGTCTTGGACTTCTGTAGGTAGATGACATCTACAGACAGCTACAGAAGGTCATTCAAGATTACCAAGTCTTTCATTTAACAAATGAGTAAGCTGAAACCAGAGAACTTTTGATTTACCTAAGATCACAAGGCTGGTTAGAGGTTGAGCCAGATGGAAAACCCCATGGGCAATGGTTTCTAGTCCAATTCATTTATTCAGAAAATGTTCATTAAATGCTTCCTATGTTCTTAATATGTTGGAGATACCAACAAAGATGAGCATGACATGGTCCTAATACTCAGGGGTTGTATAGTTCAAGAGTAGTAGGTGTAAAGAGGACTAGGGGAGCCAGGCAAGGAGAGTGAGACACTCACTTCAGGTTCAAAATTTTAAAGGGATTCTAAAGCTCAATAATCAAGATAAAAAAAAATATCAGTATAACTGATTTTTTCTTTTGTCTCGGGCCCGGTATGGCTCAGCAGGGCACTATTGTCGATCCCGTCTTTATTGAATTTATCAATATTTTGTTCATCCTGAATTTTTTGCATTAATTTTGATTATTTAAAATATTACATTAAAAGTCTATGGCTATGCTACCCTGAACAAGCCGGATCTCAGAAGCTAAGCAGGGTCGGGCCTGGTTAGTACTCGGGTGGGAGACCACTTAGGAAGATCAGGTGCTGTAGGAGAAAAAAATAAAAACATAAGGGATTGTAAACTGACAAGATCCTTGCAATCTGTGAGGTCAAGCAAGGGTTACCTTGCCTAAAAATATAAAAATAAAAAAAAAATAAAATATTACATTAAAACACTTGTAATCTTGATTATTGAGTTTTTTGGTGCTCTCTTCTAAAAAATTTCCACCTAGGCAAGGGCCTCTCTGTAATCTCCAGGGGAATCAAACAGACATGTTGTGGGAATGGGAGGGAAAGTGGGATTCATTGTGAGAATTCTGGCAGGCGTGCAGGGTTTTCCAAGTCTACCTGCAGAAGGCCTACAGGTTCTAAAGAGCACCACCAGGAGAAGGGCAGGACCTTTGCAGCCAGAGCAGCTCTGCCTCAACCTGTTTTGCCTGCTAGCATTTTGTGTATTTTCAATTTCTACACCAATTAGAAAATATTAGATTAAAAAACATAAAGGCCCATCCCATACATGGTGGAGCTGAAGTGTAGGGGTTGAGAGACAGAGTAAATAGATGAAGCAGGCATCTCATCAGGGCGTGAAGAGGGACCGGACTGCATGCGAGCATACCAGATGCTGGTTGGCCCACCAAAGATGTAATGGGTTTCAGAGCTCAGCTGTCTGCTTTCCTTCCAAACTCTCCCTCTAGAGCACTATTAGCAAAATCATTCAACAGACATGTCTGCTTATTTGGCTGGACCAAATGGCTTGTGTCTTCTTCTTTGTCCACCAGAGAGAGAGTCTAAAAAGATAATTTTTAAAGTTTGACTATCATGACAGAAAGTCTGCTTTCCTTAGACAAATGCTCAATAGATGGTGAGTGGGTAGAGTGGAACCAGAGGGAAAGAATATCTTAGAAACGATTTCTAAAACTTTGAATTAAGTGTAATTCAATCAGATCTTTCTGGGGGCAGCTGCATTGACAACTCCAGGGGGTGAGTTCTCATTGTAGTCTATGTAAGTGGCACCCCCGCCCCACCCAGAGTCAGCAATGCATAAACCAGCTGACTATACAGGAAAGCAACAGTTTATGACAGTCGCCTAAATGTCTGCTAGGAAATAATAGCTTGTCTCCACTTTTGGCTAATTCAGGCATCATAATTCAAACTATTAGGCTCTCTCAGTTTTAACAATCTAGCTTCTCAAATTCTGGAAATTTTCTCCAGCAAGTGTGTTCAATATTTTTTTGAAGAGGAGCAATTTTCATTCCTTGAATCCCTATAATTATTAGGGAAGAAGGAGATAAATGCGTATATAGTGACAAATGACTAAGGTGATGGGAATCTGGGAAGACACTGAAAGTAAAGCTAAGAAAGAGTTCAAGATTGGAGTCAACCTTATTATATTAGTTGGATTATATGTAAAATAAATTTGATAAGACCAAGTTTGTGGGGAGAATATACAAACTGAACTCTCATTCACTCCTGGTAAGATTTAACTTGGTATTTTTGAAAGATTTTGTGCCGGGCATATGTTTAAATCTAAATTGTATGCATATAAAAATATTAGAGCACATTTAAAAAATATGTCTAGAGTGACTCCACTAAAAATATAATGAATATAGTAAAAAGAATGTGAGATTATGCACATGTAAACGATGGTTCTCTAGACAGTATGGGTATGGGTAATTTTTGCCAGCTTTATTGAGATATAATTGACACATAATTTCATGTAGGTTTAAGATGTACAATGTGCTGATTTGATATACTTACATATTGTAAAATGATTACCGCCGTAGCTTTAGCCAACACCTCGTATAATTATCATCTCTTTTTGTGGTGCAAACATTTAAGATTTACTGTCTGAGCAACTTTCAAGTACATAAACTATATCAAGTACATATTAACTATAATTGCCTTGCTATACATTAGATCCCCCGAACTTATAACTAAAGTTCATACTCTTTGATCAACGTCTCCCCATCCACTCCCTGCAGCCCCTAGTAACCACTAATGTACTTCCTTTTTTAGCAGCCTTTTTATTTAAAAAATTTTTTTGTCATGCTTCATAAAATTCTTACATAATCAAGATTTTATTGGTTGTTTTGAGAAATACACAGATATTTCTATTTGTACACAATTTCTAATGTACATAACAAAAATCTAGTCACGTAGTTGTGATTCTTTTCTAAACAGTTGTTCCAGTGACTTTCCAGCTTAAAATTTGGAAGCTAATTTTTCTCAATAGACAATCAAGTACCAATATTTTCAAATGTTGATATGCTGACATCAAAGTCCCACTAATTCACAATTTAATATCATATACACTACATAATCAATTTTTAAATCTTTCACAGCATGTTAACAAAGTTACTAGGAAAACAGGACTACTGTGATGAAGATGTTACACAAAATTTTGAGGAAGAGCCAAAACCAAGAAGTGGTTTTCTTTAGGAAACAATTCTACCAAAAACATGGAATAGAAGTAATTTAAATGTTCAAGACATAGTAAATGCATAACTGACTCCAAACTAACATTTAGTATGCTTTGTGTTTTAGGATATAAAAACTACCCCCAGCTATGGAATGTTAAGCTGACACCCAAGACAATCAAAACCTCTCGTATTCAATATTCCATTATTTTCTGATTGTACAAAAAATAAACAACCAGCAAATTATTTCACCTTAAAAAAAAAAGCATTAACACTTTCTAACAGCCTTTTTAGATTGCACATATAAGTGATGCGATACAGTATTTGTCTTTCTCTATCTGACCTATATCACTTAGCATAATGCCCTCAAGGTCCATCCATGATATCACAAATGGCAGGATTTCCTTTTTTTCAGGGCTGTATAATATTTTATTTTTTTAAATATGTGATTTTTTTCTAATTATCTCTCTTTACTTTTCTAATTTTTTTTTTAAAAATTATTTATACAATAAACGTTTATTGAGCACCTGCCACATGCTGGGTTTGGTTCAGGTACAAGGGATACAACCACAAATCTCAAAACACTTAGATTCTATCATAGAGATCTAAGCGACAATGGAAAAAATAAAATGTGTAGAGATATGAGGAAAAATAAAGTGAAGGATGTCAGAAATACTGGGGGTGGACTGGGGATGATTTTAAAATAAATATTGAAAAAGGCCTCAGAGAAAGGTGTTATATTCAAGCAGTGGCAGAAAAGTGGTGAGAGAGTAAGCCTTTCAGGTGTTTGTGGAGAAGGAGTTTCACACAGAATGAATAACATGTGCAAGAGCCCTGATGGGGAGAACAGAGTAAGTGAAGTGGGGAGTAATAAGATCTGAGGTTAGAAAGGCAAAGAAGGGAACCAGTAATGTGAGACTTGAGAGTCTTTATGAGAACTTTGCTGTTACTCCAAGCGAGATGGAAAGCCATTGTCAGATTTTGAACAGAAGAGTTATATTATCTGGCACATTCTTCAGTGGTATCACTCTGGCTGCCTTGGGTGTAGTCTCCACAGGAGCAAAGGAAGAAGCAAGAAGATCAGTCATGAGGCTATTTCAATAACACAGGCAAGACCTTTTGGTGGTTCGGATAAGAGTGACTGTTATAGTTGTATGGTACTAGATATATTCTGAAAGTGTGAAGAACAGGATTTGCTCAAGGTTTGGGTGGGTAGTGTGATAGACCAGGAAAGATCAAGGAAAATTCCAAGGTTTGTGCCTAGATGGATTTGCCATTGCTGAGATGGGAACATCCATAGAAGGAGCAGGCAGGGGAGGCTGGAGGTTCAGTTTGGGACATGTCATTTTTGTAGTGTCAAGAAGCAGTTGAATCTGGAGTTTAGGGGCAGGTAGGAGAAGGAGCCTGGGGCTGGGGATTTACTTCTTGAAGTCGGTCAACATATCCATGATATTAAGGCCAATAGACTGGGTGAGATCACTAGAAGACTGCGTTTAAACAGTGAAGAGGTGCTCAAACCCTGCCTCCTGGGCACTTTAGAGTTAAGGCCTCAGAGATGAGAGGAGCCAACAAGAGATGCTGACAAGGAAGAAGTGAACCATAGGTTTATGAGGTTCTGTAGCCTAGTGAAAAAAAGTCTTTCAAGGCAGAGGGATTGGGGATCTGTTTCAACTGTGGCTGAGGGGTTAGGTAAGATGAGTCTGAGAGTTGTCCATTGGCTCTAGCAACATGGAAGCCATTAGCGACCTTGACAAGAACGGATTTGGGATAAAAGCCTGATTGGAGTGGGTTTAAGAAAGGACAGAAAGAACTGGAAATGGTGAATTAAGACAATGTTTTCAGGAGTTTGGCTGCAAAGGAAAGAAGAGAAATAGATCTGTGGTTAGAAGAGGAAATGAGGCCAAGAGAAGGATTCTGTTTATGTTTTAAAGATGGGGAAAGCGAGATTGGTTTGTATGCACAGTAAAGAGAAAAAATTCGATAGTACAGGAAGAAGAGAAGGGACTTGCTGGAGCAGTGGCCATGGATAGGCCAGAGGAGCTAGGATCCAGGGCCCAGAAGAAAGCAGTTCTAATGCAAGAGAAGGGAAGGCAAGACTTTTAGCTACTGCTATTGGAAGGTGAGTAGGAGTAGTGGTGGGGGTCATGGAAACAACCTTCTGGTAGCATCTATTTTCTCACAAAAGAGGAAGCAATTTCATCAGCTGAGAGTGGGGAGTCTGAAAGAGTGGAAGAATGAGTCAACTAAGAAAATGTGATGTGATTACTGGGAAGTATTAAGGAGAGGAACAGGTGTTACTTAAGGACAAGAAGATGAAGAAAGAAAGAAAACTTAAATATGCATGAACTTTCACTTGGCAACACTACTTCTGGGAATTTTTCTTAAGAAAATGATTAATGAATTTTGCCAGGATGTTTTCTGGCAAGATCATAAGAGCAAGAAGTTAAAAACAATCTAAGAGCCTCACAATAGAAAAATTGGTTATACTGAACCAATTTATTAATCAGTGCAGCCTTTCCAATATAAATATTGATATTGAAAGCTACTGACCATATATTTAGAAGAAAAAGAAAGTTTCCACGTTTGTGGAAAAATATATTATTTGTATATCTCCATCTATCTGTATGCATGTATGTGTTTAAAATTGGTAATCCTTGCCAACCTGGATTATTGATTGCCAATTTTTTTTGTTGACTATATTTTCTGATTTTTCTATAATAAGCAGAGTGAGAAATTTGTAATGAGGAAACAATAGATGAACCTGCTCAATGTTTCTGAGCTATGTGGTAACTTTAGGTTTTCATCGTGATTCTTAAGATGTCCTCCAGCCTGCTTTCTGTGCTGCCTCAGCCTCCTCTGAATTTCCTTAAATTTAAAGCAAATCTCGGTAACACCACAGTGTGGCTACGTCCCTACCAAAAATCTCCATCAACCACATTATTACCACCAGAACCACCCAAACTAAAAATGTCTAAGTGATAATTTATTTTAAAATACTTCAGTATAGGTAGTTTGTGTAAGCATTAACTTTAATCAACAGCACAAAGGGTGATTAATTATAGTTGGTTACTTAAAATATGGAGTATACTTACATAAATCAACACTTAAGAGTAATTGTTTAGCATAAAAATGTTAGAAACAATGTTTATGGTAAAAATGTGAGTTACCAGTGGTGAGACAGGAGCCACTGACCAGTCATGGGCAAGCCCAGCAGCCCACGTTCACTCTTGTCTCGGGTCTCTTAGCCCTAGGTCCCTCCACTCCTTGAAGGATGCTCTTGAATGATCCAACTCAAATATCACCTATACAGTCCTGCTGTGAGCATGTCAGGAAGTCCACTTCAGACTATTGACATACACAGTGGCAGAGAGGGAGCTGTCCAAAGCCGTGAGTGCTCATGCCTTCCTGCTTGCTCGAATGTGTGCTTATGTTTGACCAATTTGTACTGAGACTTTCTTGAATTGTGACACACCAACTGGTTTGGATCAAATAATGCCCACTAGAATGTTAGAAGAAACTACCAAAACTTACTAGGAAGAACTTCATAATCATCTATTGACCAGACTGGTTTATGCCATTTGCTACAAATAATAATCATATTATTTCATAGGTATAATGGACATTGTCTCAATAAAATATTAGATGAGTGACAAAGCATATTTAGAAAATATTACTACTTTTATTGATCTTATGTATATAATTTAAGTTTAAAAAATGTGCTGCTTGTGACATAGCTTTAAGACAACCTTTGGCCATCCCTCTTTTAATCAGATTGTTGCCCCAACACCATGCTTTATAGGGATTCTGTAATCTCTACCCACCACCTGCCCCAGGGGATTCTGGGTATTTTTTAAACGACCATATGCCTCATTTCCACGCTGTGCCACTTAACCTGTGAAACAGCTGCTCCAGAATTCAAATTTCCTAGCCCCAAATTGCCACTTCTCTGATCCAGTTGCAACTTATTCACTATTAATGTTTGAATTACATTGGATAACTTTGGGGGTTAAAATGGATTCATGCACATGGAAGTCTGAGTAAGCAACAGAGACATGACCTAGAATAGTTTCATGGTTCGATATTACATAAACATGTTTTATAATCTCTTTAACAGCAAACTCGATACTTCCTGAATCTGTCAACTCTAACACACACTTTCCTGTTAGAAGGAAGAAAAAGAAAAACCGTGCTTTTCTTCTTATTCATAATCAAGGGAATTATAAAATTGACAAAATCTGGTTGCCCTCAGTAACACAGTTCTCTAGCTTTTCTTTTCATCCCATATTATTTTTCATCTTCTTGTGTAGGGCTGGAGTACAGGCAACTCTTAAAGCTGGAACAATGGCATTTAACCTCAAGTTTGTAATTTTAAATACACCTGCCTGACTCTGCCCAGAGAGATCAAAATGAACATCGTAATGATGGGACAGATTGATACTATGTGCTCTTTGATATGAGACACTAAGAGGAACACAGCACCACTGCCGTGATATTCCTGACAAAAAGCATATACTAATCATAAAAAAAATTACACAAAGCCAAAATGAGAGAAATCCTACAAAATAACTGGTGTAAAATCTTCACATATATTGAGGTCATGAAAATCAAGGAAAGATTAAAGAATCTTTCCAAACTGAAGAAGACATCAAAAGTAAATGACTAAAAGACATCAAAAGTAAATGAGGCACATTTCTTGAATTGGATCCAGAAACAGAAGGAAAAAAATATTTCTGTACACATTAGAATAATAGATAAAATTATATGGTGATACTGTGTAACTGTCAACTTCCTGCTTTTGATGGCTGAACTATGAAGAATGTCCCTGTGTTTTAGTAAATTCAAACTGACATTTCTAATGAGACTGGGGCATCATGTCTGCAACTTTCAATTTTTTCAGGAAACATAAGTGAGAGACAGAAATAGAAATATAGATACATGGATATAGGAAAAAGTGACAAATATTAATGATTAGGAACCTGTGTAAAATGTATATGACAGTTTTTTTATATTATTTATTCAACTTTCTGTAAATTAGAAATTATTTCACAATAAAATTAAAGAAACAAAGGAGAAAAAATGTTAAGGAATATCTTAAAGTAAGAGTAATTAGGTTACTTACCATTACTATTAAAACAAGAATGTCCCCTATTTCCATAAACCAAATTACAAATATCTGTATCTATTATTATATATATGGTATATAACCTCTAGCTTATATATACATGTATGTAATTTGCCTGCAGACCTGCTGAGTTAGAATACGGGGGAGCTCCCAGAAGCTCCAGAGGTAATGACTGTCACACAACCAGCATGGCATGTCGCCCTATCAAGCCCTCTCAGTTCCAGATCTTGGTTAGGTCTGAGAAGGAAGAAATCCTACTTCCTGCCTTTGTTTTTCTCACATTCCAAGTCCAGTGCCCACCATTCTCTCTCTTTTGCTACTTCACACACTAAGGTGTAAATACCTGATAATGACTCAGCATAGCTTTGTTCCTCGAAACACTAATGCGTTCTCAGAAAACAAGCGAAAACAAAACAAAAACTCATCCGTGCTTGTGTTGAATAAATCTATTTCTTCATACAGAAACTCCTCCTGGACATTTATAATATACATTAGTTCAAAATGGCTTACAAATGGCTGCATTTTATGTAATTTAGTATTTTGCAAGCATTTTTGGCCATGGAATGTTTTCCCTCCCATATAACACTTATCACAAAACATCCAGGGACACTTTTGTTTCTCCAAGTTCACTTGCTTCCAAAGGTGTGTGAATCATTTACGATGCTGAAGGGAGACACCTAAAGGTAGATGGCCCTCAAGCACTTAGTCATCCTCACAGCTTGGCCTTCTTGCATGGGTCAGCTTTATCCACAGGGTGACTTCCCTCTGAGATTTCTAGATGCTGTGAGCAGCAGCTGGGTCCACGGCTTTTCCCATCACAGCCAGACAGACAACTGCTTGTACTCATACTGCTCAGGCTGGCCCTAAACCACTCATCAGATCTGGGAAAGTGGGGTTGCTCTAGTAGCTTTAACTTGCCGTGGCTCACCCCTGTGGCTAGAAAGGGTCCCATTCATTCACGGCAACTACACAATGAAGATGAGGACAGGGTGGAGTGATTGTTGGGGGTGGGTAACAAACTATCCTCCACAATGTGGAAATTCAGTCAGCAGAGAACTAAGGATGCTGCACCAGGCTTAGGGAAGCCTCTTCCCACACAGGGCCTCCCAGACAATCACCATCTTCTTGAGCAGTTCCACATCTTGGGTTAGCTTGTCCTGGGGACCCCCTGAGTGTAATGTCCTCCTCTCTGGGTGGAGGGCAGAAGGCAGGGAGAGAAGTACAGAGAAACGGGTAAGAATACTAATGTACAACAAAACAAAAGGACAACCTACTGTTTGGGAGAAGATGTTTGCTATGATAAATCTGCTAAGGGGTTAATATTCAAAATTTATAAAGAACTTATACAACTGAAAAACAACAAAAAAAAAACAAACAAACAATCCAATTAAAAAAATAAGCAAAAGATTTGAACAGATACTCTCCGAAGAGGAAATACAGATGTCTAATAGACATATAAAAAGGTGTTCAAGCTCACTAATTATCAGATAAATGCAAATTAAAACCACAATGAGATATAATCTCATACCTGTCAAAATGGTTATCATCATTAAATAAAAAAACAATAAATGTTGGAGAGGATGCAGAGAAAAGGAAACCCTCAAAAATTGTTGGTGGGATTGCAAAAAATTAAAAATAGATATAGTTTTTGACCCAGCAATTGCACTTCTGGGTATTTATCCAAAGAAAACCAAAACAATAATTTGTAAAGATCTATGCACCCCAATATTCTTGGCAGCACAATTTACAATAGCCAAGATATGGAAACAACCTAAATGACCATCAACAGATGATTGGATAAAAAAATTATGGTTCATATATGCAATGGAATATTACTCAGTCATTAAAAAAATGAAATCCTACCATTGGCAATGACATGGATGGACTTAGAGGTTATTATGCTGAATGAAATAAGTCAGACAGAGAAAGATAAATACCATATAATTTCACTTATATGTGGAATCTAAGGAACAAAAAGAACAAACTAATCAAAAACAGGCTCACAAATATAGTGGACAATTTGGTGATGGACATAGTGGAAGGGAAATAGGGGCTGTGAGAACGAGGTGAAGAGTTAAAGAAGTACAAATTAGTAGTTGATAGTTGCACACGGGAATGGGAAGCAAGGCATAGGGAATGCAATTAGCATTAATATGTTGGCTAGGTGGAGGGTCAGCGGGGGAGGGAGCAATTGCAGAAATCATTTTGTAAACAATATAGATGTCTAACCAATGTACTGTATACTTGAAACTAGTTTAAATAAATAAATCTTTAAAAATACCAGTGTACTGAGTTGCCTTTACACTTTCTTCCCTCCTTCCTTCCTTCCTTCCTTCCTTCCTTCCTTCCTTCCTTCCTTCCTTCCTTCCTTCCTTCTTTCTCTTTCTTTCTTTCTTTCTTTCTT